>KZ808217.1:92242-129845 GCA_000696205.2 Oncopeltus fasciatus
CCTTTTTATTTTTAGATACTTTCATTGTAATTTAAAATACTAAAAAACATAATAATAATAATAATATTAACCCCTAAAATGAAACTATGGATGTTAAAACAGAGATGTCAACCAAGCTCTTTAGATATTTAAATTTTATAAAATTTCATTGTTAGTCATAAATTAATTTATAATTATTATCCGCCAATGTTCACATGACGTATTCCATGCTTCCATGACACATTCCATGGACTACCTCTTCTGATAAACAAGAACATGGTAGTTCAACAGCAGAAGGCAGGGACTAACAAAGTGGGTACCTTTTACCAAGTAAGGTACTTACTTGAAGAGTGAGACCAGACCCCACAAGGAGAGGTCGGTCAGCAAGCCTTGAGGTGGAGACCAGCAAACTTGGAAATCCTAATTGAGAGTCAGCAGTCTCCTCTAAATTTATCTTCCCACAGCATCTCTTAATGGAACAATTAACTTGATATTGTAAGACCTATATCTCAATATAGATAGATATAGGCATATATAACTCCTGAGGGGAGCAAACCCTCAGGTTGACTTTAGCATAAACATGGATCACACTGAACAATATTACAATTTATTAGACTGCATATATTAATTATATATACTTAAGTGTGGAATTAGTAATTATTAATAAAAATGTATTCACTTAAGATCCTTAATTCCAAATAATATAGTTGGCACTGCGTAAACAGAGTGAAATTAATATCTCATTTCTCTGTGTTCCAGAGCATGCTAAAATTTTCAGGGATGAGAAAAGCAGACAAAATGACAGAGACTATGTTGGTGGATGTTTACGACCAAGTTAGATGTCATTCAGAAAATGAGAAGCTCAGGCTGAAGAATATTATCTTAAGGAAATGTCATAATAGATGGACTAGAAGCATAAAACATTTGAGGACAATAGAAAGCACTGGCAGACTCACTGAAAACAAGAGGGTGACAAACAAGGATAGAGTCAATTGTAATCCTCTGTGATTCATCCACACACAACTCACACATGGGCACTACCTACCTTGTGGGTCCCAAGAGGCATGTCTAAGCATTATGAAGAAAGTTTAACTGTAAAACATATATAGTCATTGAGTGCAAAAAACCTAAAACCATTCTGAATTAAACAGAAATCTTGAAATTCTGAAATTCACCAAATCTACAACACTTCAGAGAAATTCAATCCCTTGAAAAAAAATTATAATCCCAGTATTTTGTAATTCTTAAAGGAATCTGGTTACTGGAATCAAATTTAACTACAAATAAAATAAAATAGAAGAGTCTAAAATATTGAAATTCATACCATCCAATGACCAAAGAAATCAAGGCAGAATAAATAAATAACAATTACTAAATTAAAAAAATGTAACAATTTTATACACACACACACCATGTATATAAAGCATTCTCCACGGAACTCTCTTAATGAAGTAGAGCTTACATTGAGGATGGTACAAATTACTAAGCTGTTTTTTGCCCGTAGATCTCAGAACGTCAAGAGAAATGGAATAATGTTTTACCAAAAAAGTGGAAAATTTTAATTGATTAAACGGTACATATATTATTCATTTAAGTTTCAATTTTATTTTCAAAATTTTCTTTGAAAAACCTGAACTAATTTTTCCCCAATCCTACATTACAGGAAATCAAAATAGAGTTTAACCTAACACCTTAAGAGTTGCTAAGGAACTAAAATCTTATCAATCAGAAGCAGGGGCACCAAGCAATTTCTCATGTTTTATTAGACTGGATAAAAGTTAATGATTAATTTGATTAAGAAGTGCTCAACACGCACAGAATATAATGAAAAATAAAACTAGATGGCACATTTCATTCATCATAACAAAAAGTCACTTACGGAAAGCAATGCGGAGCATGTTGCTGGTAATCTAATTTCCTACAAGAATTGCTACAATACCAAGCTTTACACTTATAGCAAACATAGAGCGAAGGGCGATTACAGCATGTACACTGACCAAGCTTAAGAACAATACTTAGAGGATTCTCACCATGATTAACAATCTGTAAATTCTCCTGAAAAACACAAGTCAATTAGTATCATATTTGACTACAAAATAGTATTAATCAATAGTAGTATTAGTGTTTATCAATCTACAAAAACCAAGACAAAAATATATTTCATTTATCAAAGAAACCACCACTAGCTATAAAATTTTAAAAGAAAAATTCTCTGAAAAGTAAAACTTTTACACATCAAATGACCATTATAAAAAATTTCATTAAGTCTAACTTTCTTTAAATCCACAACTTTCTGGTTAGTCATTTGACAATAAACTGTAACCATATATCAAAAGTTCCACATATTAAACAATCCTTTGGCCAATAAAACTAACGAAAGTGCATTGACAAATAATAAGTTGCAGAATTGTTAAAAAGATTGACATAATGGAGGAGATTGAAAGTTAAATATTTGATTCTGTCTAAGAGTCAGTAAAAACACGTTTCACTTACAGTCACACACATGTATCAGCAAAACTAAGCACATTTTTTATGTTCCATTCATCTAAGAAATACATTAGAGTAAATGACAAATGGATATATCACTCAATTATCATATGTACCAGAGAGAGCAATGAGCACAAAAAGAAAACCTGTTTCAATACTGGCAAGGAATGTACTCAGCCATCCTATTTATTATAGTAAATTTCTTTCTCAATAAGGGCTTTTCTTACAAATATTATCAAACATAAATTTTAGTAAATTAGATTTTGCTTCTATATTTTTCTACACAGTTTTTTGTAACTAAAATAAATATTAAGATATAGATTTTTAATTAATATTAAATTTTTAAGTTTTGGTCTTCCTTTAACACTAGGTTTACTGGACGCGTCATTTTGACGCATTTCGATTTTTTTTAGTAAAATTACAGAAAACCTTCTCATTTTTATTTTATCTCTTGTGCTGACTTTTATCAGTTTAACGTGGAAAATATATATTGAAGCCTATTTTCTTCAAAAGTTTTAAAATATTGAAATTCTCTATGTGGTATACCTATCTCTACGGATGTGCGTCAATTTGACGCCATCGTAATGTAAATGTAAAAAGTTCAAATCTCATTCGCGCCGCATTTTTTTTTTCCGAGAAACGAGAATTCCTACATAAATATGAGTGCTCAGGCAATAGCTTGATCCCGTTATCTCAAAGGAAATAAGTCCGATAAGTAACAGTTACGTAGAGTGTGAACTGCAGTCAGTGTGCAAAGACATTTTCAAAGTTTAGTTGGTAATAGTTCGAGTATTGAAAAATAAAATACTAGAGTATTTTTTGGATTAGTGATATTATTGTGAAATTCAATTTTATTATATTTAGACAAAAAGCCCTTCTTTATCATATCATCTAATCTAAATATGCCTAGAAGAGGAGATAAAATATTGAAAAACATGGTCAGTGTTAGTGAGGAATTTTCTGGTTCTGAAGAGGATGAAAATGAAATGATTCAAAACAAGGATGAAATTCAGAATTTGGAATCTGATGAAAGTATGCAAGCTGGCAAATCCTCAGACAGTGAAAAAGAAAATCAACAGAATTTAGGTCTTCGCAGAAAAAGGATGCGTATACTATCCGATTCTGAGTCTGAGAATGAGACAACTATTCCAATATTGTCCCAAAATTCGGATGCATTCTGTGAAACAGAAATAGCGGTCGATGGAACAATTTGGACAAAGTTGAAAATGGGCGGTTCAAGTGGCCGATCACCTGTCCACAAAATCTTCAAAGACATCGCTGGGCCTACTGGATACGCTAAACGGAATGTGATGGAAGGTAACGTAAGCAGTGCCTTTCATTTGATTATAACCAAAAACATGATAGAACATATAAAATTTTGTACCGAAGAAGAAGCACGTCGTGTTTTGAAAACAGATTGGAACATTTCAACTACAAAGTTACTTTCGTTTATTGGAATTTTGTACGCTCGGGGAGCTTATGAAGCAAATTCGCTAAATGCTTTTTATTTATGGTCCAAGGAATGGGGACCCGCTTTTTTTTCTAATACAATGCCCAGAGATGAATTCATGCAAATTCTTCGATTTATCCGATTTGATAAAAAAACGGAACGATCTAAGCGTTTACGTACTGATAAATTCGCAATGATATCCGAAATATGGAATCAATTTATACACAATAGTCAATGCTGTTATAAACCTCACGAAAATATTTCAATTGACGAGCAACTGTTCCCTACTAAAGCCCGTTGCAAATTTACACAATATATGCCAAAAAAGCCGCAAAAATTTGGCATAAAGTTTTGGTTGGCAGTAGATGTTCAATCCAAATACGTTATAAATGGGTTCCCTTACTTAGGTAAGGATGAAATGCGAACTTCAACACCCTTGGCCGAATTTGTTGTTTTAAAGTTAGCCGAACCATATCTTCATCAAGGCAGAAATATAACAACGGATAATTTTTTTACCAGCATTCCTCTAGCTGAAAAACTTGCTGCAAAAAGTACCAGCTTAGTTGGAACTATTCGCGCCAACAAGAGAGAACTTCCAAAGCCTGCAAAAATCAAGAAAGATAAAATGAAGTTGTATTCTTCACTACATTATAAATCAGGAAAATCCATACTCACTATATATAAAAGTAAGCGAAATCTAAAGGTACTGTTACTAAGTACTAAGCATACGTATATAAAATTAAAAGACAATAACAAACATACTCCACAAACAATAACTTATTACAATGATACAAAGTTTGGAGTCGACGTAGTAGACCAAATGGCGCGTAAATACACCACCAAAGCAGCATCTTTTCGATGGACTCTACAGGTGTTCTTCAATATTTTAGATTTAGCGGCAATAAACGCGTGGATCTTATACAAAGAGTGCACTGGATCAAAATTATCCAGAAAGGATTTTTTATTTCAATTGGCCAAAGAACTTGCAGACAAAGAAAAGAAAGAGCACAAATTAGATTATAATCAACCGTCACCTAGTACTTCGCAAGAACGCAAGACTTGCCAAATTGGATTTTGCAAAAGAAATAGAAGCAATAACATCTGTATAAAATGTGAAAAGATTGTTTGTGGAAAGTGTACAAACAAAATTGAGTATTTGTGTAAAAGATGCGTCGAATCAATGTAATAAACTAAAATATTATTGAATAATAAAAATTTTCTATAAATGTATATCTCATATTTTTATTTTTTACTTATAGTGTATAATTATATTGCTTTATAAGGGATTGTTTTTTCTTTACAAATATGTTTCGGTCATGCGTCAAATTGACACGTGCCATAGAGATAGTACATAAAAAATCTCCGTAAACCTAGTGTTGAACCCCATCTGATTTAAATTAAAAATGAATTCATTTAAAAATCCAAAGGAATAACTTCAGGATTTAAAAAAATCCTAATACAGAATTACTTATATTTTGATAATAGTATAGAACATAACTTTGAAATAGTATAGATATAAATTTTGTAAAATTACATTTTACACTTATTTAGTTTTATATTTCGGTAATACTAAGATAAGGAAAATTATTATTGTAGAAATGTGTGGGATCAAACAGGCATGTCATGAGGGAATAACCAATTCATTGGTTTTATTAGGCCAAATTGAAGACCAAACTTGAAAATAAGTAAGAATTAAATGACATAGTTTGGTTGATTCAAAAAAAGTATTAAGTTTCATTGTGTTCACCTGTAATGGAAAACATTAAAAAAAAAGTTTTTAAGGATTAATAGTGGCCTTTAAAGTCCTTCTAATTAATGAATTAACATTAATTCATAAATTGGAATAGTTTTTAACAAATTTAAAAAAAAAAATACTTACATCATGGCTAAGTTTTTTATATTGTTGACTTATATAAGTCGAAAGAATAGTATCCAAGTCACTGGCTACATCCGGAAAATCAATCCTAAAACATAACAAGTTTTAATAATCTTGCCCATAATATATATAACACAACACATATACATTTTAGATAAATACTTTAAAATAAAATTTGTAGTTTTTTTCCATTTATTCTTCATAACTTCTTAACAAATTTTTTTACCATTTATTCTTCAAACTAAAACTAATAAGGGTATAAACCTTCATTTTTAACAGTTTAATATCTAATAATTAAGTTATTAATAACTAGTATTATGAAATAAAAGAATAAACGGAGTTCCAAGTTCTAAGTTAGGTTGTTAAAAATGAAGTATTCCAACTTCTAGATTTAAAAAAAATCAAACTCATGTCTTATGATTCAAGAAAAGTTACATTATAAAATATTCAAACTAAATTAAAAATTTAAACAATTTTTAAAACATTTTAAAAATGAACAACTTTAATAATTAAAATTGTACTAAGGTTCAAACTCAAATTTTGAAATTCATGAACTTTAATTTAGGATCAAATGATGAGAAACAAATAAAAATATAGAAAGACGAAACAGAAAAAATAGATATCAACAGATATGTCAAGGAAAAATAGTCACAGATATAGCTTTCACATAAACCCTAATTTAACACCTATAATATTAAGCTCATATGAAATCGAGTGCTGTACAGGCAGAGGAGAAACCTAATTTCACTTCATTTCACTTTACAGCAGTTTTCATAATTCACTAGGATAGTTATGATTAAAATTGGATTGCAACAACAAAGGAGCGGAACTAATAGCCAGACACCAGTCCATAAGGATCTTGTGAAGATCAACCAAAAATAAATATTAAAACAATCACCTATTTTTATAATTATTATCTTCTAAAGCAATATAAGAGCCACGGCCAAAGGACACTTTTCGTTGGCCATAGTCAAACAAAGATTCAGTAGTCCTTGAATTTACTTTATTCGCAACATTAAATTCATAAATGTCTGTAGGTGGCATGAAACTTTTTTCAGAATAGTCATTATGCTGTTCACGTTCCCCAAAGAAAGGTTCCTCCACTGGCCTTCTTTGAATGAAGCTTGACTGCCTCTTTGCAAAGCTATCTTGCTGAACACTCATTGGAGTTACACCTCTTCCTCGTGCTATACTCATAGTGGATGTATCAGACCTGCAACCAAGAAAAAAAAAAATATTTCTTCAAATATTTTAAGAGTGAAGTTTAAATAATAATAAAAATATGTAAGAAGTCTTTTGCGTAATGGAAACATACCGGTCCGGAAAGCAGGAGATCCAGGTTCAAGTCCTGACTGGGTCAGATAGATTTTTTTATTCTATTCCCTCTCATTAATTGTTTTAAAATATTTAAGTTTCCATTATAAATAAAAGATAACAAAAGAAAAATATAGAATAAAGAAAAAAAAAGAAGCAGAGAGGGGGGTTGCAGAATGTGTAAATGCTAAAAAAGTATTTATTGGTTAATATTTTATTGGTTAATATTTTTTTTAATATTTCATTGCAAAGTGATTTAATCAGGTTATCGAAGGAATAACTAATAATTCTCAGCATCAAAGTGTTTATGCTGAAATATAAGCAATCTTATACCCGTTTTGTTGCATAGCACAATACCTTATGATAAGTAATGAGAGTAACCTTCAAAATTTCATATCTTCTCTGACAATGGAAAAATAACACTATTACTGGATTGAATGACATTGAGGTTTGAGCTTAAAGTCCGAGTCTAAGGAATTACCACTGGAATATCAACTTCTTGGGCTGAACCTGTTGAATTCTAAATCGTAACAGACTACATCAGACTCGAGAGAGTAACAAAATGTTCAGTGTTGGGTACTTGGGGAAAGTAAGTCTATAGAAATTACATAAAGTGTATTACATACACTAGCAGTTCATAGTGTATTATATGCATTACCTCAACCATTTCTGTTTATATTACATCAAGCAATTACAAAGAAAAATAAATATAAATGTTATGATAATTAAAGTAAATTTTTAGATAATCAAAGACCTTCAGTAAAAAAGAGTTGACCACACAACCTTGCCCTCCCCCCTTTTAAATTTGTCATTGTTGAACTTCTCTAATAGCTAACTCTCCTCTAATGTAATTAATATTTATGTTTTTAAAANTATAAGTAATTAGTAAGAAACAATTTAATTAACCATATTCTTTCTGGTTTGATTTCAGCCTTATTTTAAAAAATTTATTTAATGAATCAGAATAACCAGAAAAGCCCAATACTGACTTCAAATCTTAATTTTAAAATCCAGACACTAGTAAAAATGTGTGTGCATTAAGATAATCCATCTTTTCAACCTATAACTTGTAACTCTATCCCTTATTTTAAATTTAACATGATATTTGCTTTGCAAAGATATAAGAACTTGAAATTTAGGGGGTGGGGGAAGGGAGGATACATCACTAGAGGTACATAGATCAATTTCATTGTAAGCAGACAAATTGTATAATCACTAAAGTTATTAGCTTGATTTCTTAGGCAGAAATTGAAAATCAAAACTTATTTAACGATTTACTTAACATTTAATAAATTAATTTCATTAAATTCACTTAGTTTACACAGCTCATGTGCAATACTTCATTTATTAGTTCTTGAAAATTAACAAATGGCTTAATAAGAGCATAAATGCTTTTGAGTAATTCTTAAGAGAATTTGAAGTATTTATAATTTCTAAAAGCATTATCTTAAAGAATGTATTTTTTTATTCAAAATAAGCAAAAGTAGATAATAGTTATTAATGACAATAATAACTGGTATTATGATATGTTGTAATAAAATGCTAAATTATATTCTAAAAGCTAGATGAATACAATAATAAAAATAGAACAAAAAAATAAAATGAATACAAATAGCCTAATTTTCTTGCTTTGATAAAACTTAAAAATATGCTATCATAATGCATGTGAAATATATATATTTTTTATATATATACACTCACACAACACATACTTAAGATAAGTCTCACAAATTCAATTATTTGCAAAAAGACAACAAAAGAAAAATCAAATTTATTAGACTAAAAAAATAGTTATGTTTCAATTGATTCAAAGGAGAGATGAGATAAGAGATTGATTGAGACCCAAGAGTTGAACCCAATCAATTATCCTTTGTACTTCTAAATTAAAAACAAAATAAACCCAACATACAACTTAAGTGAACCTAAATACACAAAATATGGCACTGAAGAATTATACATACATGCATGAATACATCCAAATTAAATCAAACAACTTAGTTAAATAGATTAACAAATAAAACCAAATTAAAAGATAAAATTTAAAAGAGAGTGAGGATCATGAAAGAATTTCTTAAAAAGTTATCTTCTTAAAATACACTTTCAAAATACTATATTAGCATTAGCAAATAAAACACATTTATAAAACTACTTTATTAACATTAATAAATTAAGTGATTTAAATATATAATAAAAATTTTACTTTATTAAGAGATAGAAATAAGTAAATCNATATATATATATATATAAATGGAATAAAAATACTTTAAAACAAATTTTAAGTAAGGTAATAAACGCAAAGAAGCGTTTATAAGAAGCATTGTGCAAACACTTACCCAACATATGTATTTTTAACAAATAGAAGAACCTAAAAGAAAAATGGCGACAGACAAGACGAATAAAAAGAAAGCAAGATGGAGCGAGAGTCAAGTAAAGGTAAACATTGAGAGAGGGCGCCCCTAAGCCAACTAAATCCAACTACGTCCAGCAAATCTAAAATAATTCATAAATAACCATTTCATTAAAATAAAACGCGCACATTCAAATTAAAATACCCAATTCCATGAGAATTAATTTTTTTTAACAGATTCATTTAAAAAAATTATTCATAAGTGCACTTATAAAATGAACTTATGAGTTACATTAAAAAAAAAAATCAGCGATGGATTTTACGGCTCTTAACTAAATGTGTATTAAAAAAAAAAAAAAAAAAAACTTAATAAAGAATCCAATACTTCTTATTGCATTTAAAAAGACATGCCAAATTTCCTAAAGAAGTAATTTAGGTTACGTGTTAAAAGCAAAGCTTATTTCCGATGTTGGTTTAAATTTTATTTTAAGCCGATTTATAATATTGGTTTCAACTAAAGAATTTTGTTAAAACATAATGGGTGTAATCATATCTTATTTTATGATCCATTATATTTTTATTTATGTTTTACTAAGCAAAAGCCATTTTCAAATATACCCTTCGACGGCAGAGTGCTTCCCCTACTCTTCTTCCCCAGTCAGGTTAGAGCGAACTTTCAACTGGTAACGCCTTATATACTCATTGTTCTGACTTATAAGACATAATTCACTACTTATTAACATTTATGTTTATCAAAATAAAATGTGAGAAATTAGCCAAGTTTAAAAAACTCTTGCGTAACCTTTTTTTTTTTTTATATATATATCTATGCACATTTCCCGGAAGAAAAACAAGCAATTCACGTAGGTACAATGACCAAAATTATGAAAAATATGTAGTGATATTCACCGACACTACTTAGAGGGACCTTTTTTTACTCGCACTTGACATTTCAGGTGAAATTCCACTTCAATTGATTCGACTTTACTAAATAACGAACTCTAGCCATTCTTTTCGCGCTTACAAATGACTTATCTATTCCTTCATTAAAAACAAAACGGTGGCCTTCTTGACAGAGCAAAATAAATAGCTGCATAAAGAAAATTTACGACACACAATTTCAAATTTTATAGTTATAAATATGGTTCGTACAATATTTATACCTATTTATTTTGTTCTACGTCGATTTCTTTGCAAATTGTTAATAGATGAAATCGATCAAAGGAATTGGGGAGAAGATGAAAATCATATTGAAATATCGTCTTTATTACAGTTGTAAATAAGAAAACAATTATTTAATAGGAGGAAAATTGTAATTCTCTAAAAATATAGGAAAAATTCCTTTTTTAAAGAAAATATTTAAGAATGATATTCGAATGTACGTTGGGCCTTTTTATTTTTAAATTATAGAAACCAAGTTAGGTATTAATGTGGGAGAGGAAAATGAGGGTGAAGAGGAGTCTAAAATTTACAATATAATATATTCGTTGTAATTTGAGTTAAGGAAAAGTTTGTACAAAAAAATATGTTTAAAATTCTAACAATTATATCCAACATAATTTTTACCCCCCCAAAAACATTTGTTTAAAGTAAAACTTTGGTTGAGTGCATTCTCTTCCACTAATTCTTCCTAGGCAGTCTAAAGCAAAACTCTGCCCTAAAACAGGAAATTAACTTGAACGCATTTTGCCTCATTGATTTTTCGAGGTGATCTTGTAGGTTTTTAAAAGCAGTTTTAGGATCGGGATGGGAGGATAGGATAGCTTTGTCATCCGCAAATAGAGCTAAGAGGGTACTTGGATGGGTAGGTTTGTCAGCAGTGTACAGGATGAATAGGATAGGTCCAAGCACACTACTTTGTGCTTCCACTTGGTAGAAATCGGAGTAATCTAATCCTTGCCAAACCCTAAAGAAACAGTTGGATAAGTAAGACTTAAGGATAATGTAAGTGTTATTAGGAAGTATGTATTTCAGTTTAAACAGGAGACCACTGTGCCAGACTCTATTAAATGCTTGGGAAACATCCAAAGAAGTTCCTGGGCAGTACTCTTTGCGCTCAAGGGAAGAGGAAATGTAGTCTACGACGCGAAACACCTGCTGGACAGTAGAATGCTTACATCGGAAGCCAAACTGATAATTTGTGAGGATATTGTAGGGTTCAATGGAAGGCATCATTCGTTTTAACAGAATTTTTTCGAAAACCTTAGAAAGAGATGGAAGGAGACTTATAGGACGGTAGTAAAAAGGATTATGAGGTGGTTTTGTGTCTGGGTGTGTGTCATTTGTTCATGTCTATGTCCATCTTTAATGAAACTTGGGAAATCAGCTTAGTTTACACAGTTACTCTATGTCTTTTTTTAAACTCCAATGATCTAAAGAACTTCCCACCCTCAAAATTTGTCTCCAAGGGATGTTGAAGAGTTCCCCTTTCTACAATGTTTAAGTTGTCTACTTAACAATAGAAATAAGTCCACAGGATCTCTACTATGGTAATATAAAACCATGAGATGAATATGGTTTTATACATAGGAGAAATTGAAAGCATTTTTCTATAAAACCATTAGATAAATATCCTGAAAAAATTAGGACAGTCTTCAAACACTTCTAAATTAATTTGAGGTTAACTGGGATGGCATAGCTTTTCTGTGTATGCTACTGGATGGGTTTTAGGATTGTAATCTAATAATCTAACTTTTAGGATTATTAAACCAAATGTAAGAAAAAAAAAATACATTTTAGCCAAAACAAAAAAAAAAACATATTAATTTTGTCTGGGAGGCAGAATTATTTTTAATAGGTAACTAATAAAATTTACATCTCTTTACATATAACTAGATTTTATTTTATTTTATTTTTTGTGGCACTACTACTCTTGATGAGTCTAGGCCTCAGTTAGCTGCTGCTCTTCAGCCTCTGATACCTAAGATAATCCTTGCATCCCTACTGGATGTATCCATTGGAGCCAAAGTCTTCCTATTTTCCTTGAGCCATATACTTTCTGAGTTTCTGGTCAGGAGTCATTCCGACTACATGCTCTGCCCATCTCAGGCATCCAATTTAAATAGGATTAAATCACTTTGATGATAATTGGCTCTTTATAGAACCCCTTCAATTTTTTTTTTTTTTCTGGATTCTCCAACTACCATAGACACAAACAGTGTTAAATATTCTTCTTGAGGCTCATCCCTCAAATCTTAAAAGGGAGTTCTCCTGCCCAACAGACAGAGTCCAGCATAATGAGCCATAGGTGAGCTCTGGCCATATGGGAGTCATAAATGTTGATATTGGTTACCCTAGGAAGCACTCTGCTCTTCAAGAGTTCATGCAATGCACCTTCTTGTGGTAATCCTTGCCAGCCTCGCAAACTTAGGAGGTATTTCTCTTTCAAGAAGGCCTCTTCTCTGTTGACACAGCCATATGCATTCATAAATTCAACAAATAAGAGGTGTGTAAATTATATTATATTATGTATATTATATTCCCTTGCCTTCTGTAGAATGCTCCTCAATGAGAAAATCTGAATGGTGGTAGTCTTTCCTCACCAGTAGTGTGCTGGTTAAGTACTGCTTCCCCTTCATATTTAATAATTTGTTTTTCAGCAGCTGTGAAATTATTTTTCTAGTTATTCCTCTACATACAAGAATTTCATAGGACTCTATCATGTTTCTTATTTGAAACAAATAATTAAACTGGGGCTTCTTTGGAAGAAGTTGAATGGGATTTAACAGTAAAAAAGATTAGAGGACAGTCTAACGGGATTATGAAGTATGGGTATTAAATAGAATTAAACGATCCTTTGAAATCTTGAATTGGGTAAAATGATCATTTTTTTGAACACCCTTTCTATTTAGAGGCTTCATCTTTTTCTTGTTACAACTTGGCACTCATCATCAAATCATGTTATAACTTCCTTCTGTCTAAGCACCGACTCAGAAACCGCTTTGATGGCCTCTGCTGGTCAGTATCCTCAGACTGCTCTAGGCTCCTTAATTGTTCATTCATTGCAAGCTTGAACTGTTGCCACACATCAATTACTTCAGGCTTCTCCACATTCATTCTTGGCAAGTATGATCCTGGTTGATTCCTGATATTAGATATTCTGGCCCAGTCTAGCAACAACAAGATAGGGATCAGAGTCAATGTTGGTCTCTACGAACACCCTTACATCAAGCTTGTCCCTTGCACTCATCAAAATATGATCAATTTGTTTTGAACTCCAAGTTGCAAGATGTATTCTTATGTGAGGGATTTTGTTTAAGAGAAAAAAAATTGTATTATTGTAAAAATTAGATTAATGTAAAAATTACAGGTAAAAGTGAGAAAAGGCAGTCATGTAGAATCTATTTGGTCCCTTTGTTAATAGTCTAGTGCTTTCAGGATCTACGGTTCTATCCTAAGACTATCATTGAAAAGGACAGGTTATAATTCACAGTGTGCTTGGCTCTGAGGACAGGATCATTTGTCCTGAAAGCTCTAAGATGAAAATATAGAGACCAGAAAGATTCTGGAAAGATTAATTTTTTAGTCCTCCTAGTGAGAGTTGTACACCTTGTTTTATTAAAACACTAAACTTTTTCCCCAATGAAAACATTACTATTTGTTAAGTGGGAGTTCTTATTAAAAATATTTACATACATTTAATGGTTCCGCTAAACTCACAATTATCAGAGCCCTCAAAATAATCCAGCCATAGCTTTACCTCAAGTGGCTCTCTGGCATTCAGTGCCTTACAGATTGGATAGCTCTGAACACCATAAAAATTATTCCGAAAATAAGCATTTCTCAATTATATAATTCAATATGAAAATTAGAGGCACAAATGATAGAGAACAACAAAAGCTATGATAATAAAAAATATAGATCTTGCTTAAGGAAAAAATTCTGAAGTTAATGACAGTAATTACCTTAGAGTAAAAGTTCTTTTAATATTTTAAATCTTAATTAAACCATTAAAGGGCTGTTTTACTATGCTTGTTTTAAATTAGGTGTCATGAAAAGACAGGCATACCTAAAATTGCAAAGAAATCAGTTCAACAGTTTTCACTTTATTACTATAATAATTTTATTATTAAAATATGTTTGTGTAAAACTCTAATGCTCTAGTAAATAGGTTTGAAGGAAATTCCACAGCCCTAGAAATAAGTTTAGTGTTTTAGAAAATAAGGTCTTAGAGAATTCCACTACCCTAAAGATTAAATTATTACAATTTTTGGAAAAACAAAATATCATAAAATACTAATACTTTAGGAACTAAGATAAGAACTGTGAAAGACATCAGGGGAAAGATCATCTTGGCAAGAGATTGCTTCTCTATCGAGGAATGTGAAGACCTACTAGGCTCAATGCGTCTCAAATTGTCAGTCAATGCACTGGACAATGTATTGCCGAAGAGGATTGTCCAGTTGAAGGAAGGAGGTCATAAGACTCAACTAATTGTTCCACAGTGTAGGGTGCCCGAGGTATTGAAATAGCTCCATGACTGATGTACTGAAGGTCATCTGAGGACTCATTGCACCTTGAAAAGAGTTCGGAGCGATGGGGCAAAACATAAGAATGATGAAATGGACTGGTATAGACGATGTAAGATTCGTGCAGCTTCTCATGATCCAATGAAGTGGTAGAAGGCCCTAATTAGGAATTACAACTTACAATTAGGGAATTTAAACAAACCCTATTATATTTTTTTTTATTATACCTAATGTGTTCTTGATGGTGAAAGGCACTTCAGGGAGAAGCAAAATAATAAATAATTACACTTATGTGTATAATATATATATAAACTTCAGTTCGGTTGAGTTTTCATTTTATTTTATTTTATCCAAAATCATAAATACAATTTGATTTACCCGTTAACTCAAGTTATTACAGAGGTACAATTGCAACGGATGGACAAACTTCAGGAGAAGTTACTGGAAGAGCTAAGAGAAGTTACCAGGACAACTTACCCAGGAAAAATCGCATTCCTCATGACATGAGGAGAGGGTTGTCTGCTGGGCTCAGAAAGGAGTGGGGGTTTCTGGGAATGCTTAACATCTAAGCATGTTTAACGTGGTAGTCATGAGAAATATTATTATATGCAAGGGATTTATAGTACATGACTTCATATACATAAATATAAATGTGTATATATATATATANATATATATATAAATTACTTACTTAAAAAGAACACTGAGCTGTGTTATTTACATCATTAGTGAACTACTAATAATTCTTTGTTCATTAGACAAAGAAATTACACATATTTTCACCATCACAAAATATCACTTCAGTGATAAATATATCATATAGTAATAAATATATTACTGCAGTAAACAACATAAGAGTAAAGCAATTAATGTTGTAATTAATTTGTAAAAATATGACTATTACTAATTAATATTGTAAATAATTATTATTATTACTATTACTAATTTACTATTACTAATTAATAATGTAAATAATGTAATTAAATTGAATGAAAACATAACATACCACACTGAAGCAGAATCAAAATCATGGTTATTATCATTCTTTGCTTTTGAAGCAAGTTTTTCTTTACTCGATACTTTTTCAGAACCTCGAGCAAATTTCAGACCAAAATTATAAGGAGGCTGACGGTTCAGTGTGCTTATAGCACTTTGGGCCTCACTGGGAAAAAAAAATAAGAAGAAGACTTGCAAATTATTCATGATTTATTAAAGATGTTTGTTTATAAATAACATTAACAGTTAATAACTTGTTTCATCCAGTGAACTGGGGAGGGTAATGAGAGTGAAAAGTTAGTTAGTTAGATCACAATTGCCATCACTAGACTGGGCAGGAGGAAAGAATAGGGGATACACTTAAGTTTCAAACATCTTAAATATTTTTTTAGTATATTTATAAAAATGTTAGAAAACATAAATGTTGGAAAATTAAATAGTGGTAATTAAATGGATATGTTAAAACTTATCCATTTTAATTGATACATCTGTAAATATAGGTAGCAAAACCCTATCTTAACATAATTGGAATAATAAAGATACATATTTAATACATATATAGGACCAAAATTAGGAGTATATTTTTTACATAAATGAGAACCACCTTTAATACAAGAAAAAAAAGAGTACTAAAATAATTTCACCTAAATATAGATATAAATTACAATAAACACTGGAGACAAAACGTTGAACACAATAGTGTACAGTGTATGAGCAGAAAATTTATAAAGAAGTTTTAGAATAATTAAAATTGCATAATAACAAAATATTGAAATTTAGATGTGTAGTTCATGTTCTTTGTGATTAATGATAATATATGAATGAATTCTTGTTCTTAGGAATGCTATATGTAGTATTTATCCTTTTATGCACAAACTAACTCAATGAGAATTAAACTAGTTGGATTGACTGCCTATAATTTTTTATAACTAACTTAATCAATATTTTACTTTCAATAAAACTAAGATTTCTTACCTGAATGTTTTGAACTCAATGAATCCCCATGTAGTATCTTTTGTCGGAACACTTTTTCCAATGTATGGATTAAATCCATGAAAATTTTTATTGTTGAAAATGTTCAACAACCCAGCCTAGAAATAAAACTGTCTTTAATTTGACTAAATGCTAAAATAAAGTGAAAAATTTTCTATAGAATAACAGTAAGT
Source organism: Oncopeltus fasciatus (assembly GCA_000696205.2). Taxonomy (NCBI): domain Eukaryota; kingdom Metazoa; phylum Arthropoda; class Insecta; order Hemiptera; family Lygaeidae; genus Oncopeltus; species Oncopeltus fasciatus. The sequence goes on from KZ808217.1 coordinate 109,326, forward strand.
AAAATATAGTATATTCTTAAAACCCACTTCTAGTCCACAATAATGGATAACCTGAATATAGCCCATTAATATTAGTTAATCAATAACGGAAATACTCTTTAAAAAATACAATGAGAAATAATTAAAATTTTAAAATCTTTCTCTGGCTCAAATTTGATACAAGACAGCCCTCTTCTTGCAAAGCAAAGTTAAGGAAAGGAGTGTGAGGAATGGATCTTAAGGATGAATAACTAAGATAAAAAGGGAGAAATTGGCCTAAAGAAAGATAGAAAAGTACAAATTAATATAAGCCAAGCTGATTTTAAAAGTTTCACTAAATATGAATTGACTAACATGATCTTGCAAGATGAGAAGAGAGGTTCAGGGAGGAAGAAAGGGCTGACTCAAACTCTGTCCATTGTTATGTATTCTCCTCCTTCTGAGCTTCTAATAAAAATATTATAAATATATTTTCCATAAAAGAAAATTACATTTCCCAAATAATGAGCTTTAAAATTGTTTTCAAAACAGAAACAATAATAAAGATATTATTCTACTTAGCCTTACCATCCCCCCTCCCACTTTCAATTTCAGTTAAACCTCAATATTTCATGCATAAGTAGCTTCCTAGATATGCATTTTTATAAAAATGATACAGAATATAAATTGTGTAACATTGAATTTTTTACCTATTATCTTCTACAAATTTTTTTGTAGCTCAAATAATAGCAAATATATTCAGTTTTCAATTCGATCAATCTCCCTTCCTCTAAATGATTTCAACTATTAATGAACTCATCCAATAGTTTGTTGGATTTATCTTTATTCGTGGTCAGTTACTAATAATGGATAACTAATGGATTTATCCACAAGTCATTATCCGACGAACTTTAAATTAATTATAGAGCATTGATTCCAGGATTGAATTAAATAATGGAAAGAGAGATTAGGGATCAATGTTCTAGGTACCAGGAACATTTACGAAAAACAAGATAGAACTGAATATCCTGGAAAAATAAATTGAGGGCGAATGGCAGAGCCAGGATCAATAAAACATAATTAGTTCTCCAAATAAAGGGGGAAAAATAGACTATCAGGACTATAAATGATAATGACTATAATAATAAAATTATAGATATTTCAACCCATTCAATTCTCTAGATTCAAGTGTGGAACATATGTAAGAAAATACCTAAATAATAAATAGATAATATCTTCAAAAAATGAGAGACATATACAGAAATTCGAAAATAGGTAAATATTAAGCTATTAATATAATAGTAAATATCAGTGAGAACTATAGAGACACTAAAACAATCCACAGAATTTATCATTAAAAACCTCACATTTCATTCATTTATGTCTGACAATTAGATTGCCTTCAGTCCAGGATAATATGGAAGACTATAAAGAGTGGGCATATGGTATAATATAATTACCCTATTCTAAAAGTAAATAAGATATTTCATTGAATCTTATTTTATCAATAATTCTACATTAATAACACTGGGGAACACATTTTTTGTTGAGTTAGATCTGACACTGTTTTCTCACTAATTCTTGGTGTCTGAATCTGAGAATAACCTCAGATTTTGTCTATTACGTCAACTTTTTAAACTACAGGATATCATCATAAATCATAAAAATCATGCAATTAAAAGAACATAAAGTAAAAACATACCAAATATACAGTTTACAAAACATTTAATATAAGTTAAATTGAGTTATACATATAAAATTGTTTAATTAAGGAACAGTACTTAAAAATTAAGATAAAAATTTGTGTTAGTAGCTTTTTCTGGAGTGTTTAGTTTGTGTACATTCGCGCTTGATGCTCCAACCATCATATGTACGTCCCATCTACTTTGATACCTTGCTTCCATGACCCTCAAATCTTGATTGAAATGCTCACCCTGCTCATCACTCACTGCACCAAGATTGTCCAGGAAATTAGCAAAGTCACTGGGTAAAAAATGCAATTTAATGCTCATGTTGCAACCTAGCTTTTGGAAGCTTTCCAAGAGTTGCTGGACGATTTCGGAGTAATTCAATGCTCGTGTATTTCCAAGAAAGTCTTTAACAATGAGTCGCTTTCATCTGCACCATATCCATATTCCCCTTCTTCTAAAGAGGGAAATTCATTGAAAACTGGCAGGGGGACATCAGTTGAATGCGGTACTGGGCTTATAGCTGACGGTAAACTAGGATACTCTATTTTACATTTGTTTTTCTTGTTATATACCGATGTTTTCACTATACAAAAGTACCAATCACTTGAATGATCTTTGGGCTCAAGCCAAATCATAGGTATACCAAATGGAAGCTTAGCATGTATTCCCTTGGTTCACATCCATAAACCCACAACACACTGTTTACACACTTTACGAGGTGCCCATGCTTTATCTTGATTACCAAGTTTCACTTTAAAATAGGCAAAATATGCTTGTCTGACAAATGTACTGATGTTTGTCCTTTGAATGGGAATGGTAAAACTGCCACATATATAACAAAATGAATTGGGGCTGTTATCGCATTTTCGATGTGTAGGAGCAGAGGTAGTTCTGTACACTTCCGTAACGAAATACTAAATACTGCTTACCGACACACAACGTTCACCACAGTATAACAGAGTAACTAAACAGGCAGGTCTAGACCCGTATCACATAAAAACCAAACGTGACGTGATAAAAGAAAACTAAAAACAGTTTTGAAACCAGCATGCCTAATTCAATAGAAAACAGCTAAAAAATCTAACTCAACAGAGTTTCAAATTGTTCCCCAGTGTAATTAATAATATTCAGTGATTACTATAATTAGTGATTAAATTTCAAAATAATTAACAATAAAAGGAATAACCTTAGAGCTTGCTTTAAAAAAAAAAAAAAATTACAACAGCTTCACAGTTCATAATTTCAAAACCTTGCTCAGAAGATATGATGGTAGATGAAATTCTCATCCACCATATTTCAGTTGCATTTTAAATACTTATAATTAGGGGGAAGAGGGTATTAGGTTATTTAAAAACTCACCTCAGTCAAATCAGCTGGAATATTGGATATATGAACTTTAAAGCTGTCATCAGTCTTCTTTCTAATAAAAAAAATATTTTTTTAATGAAAATATAAAATTTAATAATATATTTAATAGATAATAAGAATAATACGGCAAAGCATTAAAACATTTTTCATCTCTACTTATATATATTTATCTTGTCTTGAAGAAATACAGTAGTTGAACATATAATGACTACTCTTGTTATTTAGAGAACAGCAGCAGCCTGCAAATAATTCACTTTTGCAACAGACGAATGAGAAGGCCCCTTATTCTTCTGTTTTACTTCTTTTCCCAATCCAACCAATTTGGGAGCAAGCCGACTCAGACGACATTACTAAATGCAATTTGATCACAACGAAGTAAAAATAACAAAAAGACAATAGCAAGAGGAAAGAAGGTGACCAATGATATCACTCTTCATTCCTATTCTAACAGTTATAATTGCTTTGAAATCATCATCTTCTATTTTAGTATTTTAAAAAAAGCTTTGGAATTATAACAGAGTACATTCCATGAATATCCAAGGCCCAGTACATCGCTCCAAAAGTCAAAGTCATTTAAATTTTGGTACTCCTCAGTGAATATAGTACAATACCAAAGATTAAATATGTAGCAAAAAATTACAATAATAGATAGATAGCTTTGGGATATCAATATAGTTGATGGATGGAGAATGTGATTGGAATTTAATATTAAATTTCACTTAATTAAAAGAACTAAAAAAAAAAAAAAAAAAAAAAATATTGTACATTAAAATTCTGTTAAAGTCTACACACATTGTCACATTTTATATTATTTATTTTTTCTTTCAAATTGAATTATTAGTTTGACTTGCTGCTACTCTTCAAATACTGATATTCAAAGTATTTTCAATTTTATTATACATAGAGGCTGATAACAGGAATATCATTATTACTTTTTAAGATATATTAAATTTTCTAGTCACTTGTTTGATCATTTTCTTAGTTTAAAAAAAATCACTTTTCTCTATTTATTTAAATTTCTAGGTAAAGAAAAAGTTAAGAATAAATGAAGTTTTCAAAAGTTGTAAAAAATTTCACATATAAAAGTTGAAGAATAAAAATAAAAAATGAGAAATTCCTTGCAGAAAAAATACAGATATCTCTCTCTCTTTCTCTTCCTCCTTAGTGCCTTTCATCGTGGAGGTGCCTCAGTCCCGGCAAACTAAGCCTCCCGATTACGAGACAGCATTCCAATTTTTTCCTCTCTTCTTTCCTACAATTGTGAAGTAGTCAGTCCATTTAGTCTGGGTCTCTTTCTGGTACGTTTCCCTGTTGGTCTGGCCTCAAAGTATTTTCTGGCGTCCCGGTCATCATTCGTCAAGCAGAAATGTCCAAACCATCTAAGTTGCCTCTTTTCAAGATTATTCTTTAGGGAGCCAACCCCCAGCTGTTCTCTAATCTTATCATTCCTGACACGATCTCTTCTGGTTCAGCTCGCTATTTTATAGAGGTACCTCATTTCTGCTGCAGTAACTCTGCTTAGGTGCTTGTCTATTGGTACCCCACTTTCACTTCCATATAGGAGGGTAGGTAGGTAAACAGCTTTACATTTTTCTCCATCTCCCTTTTCCCTATAACTGTGTTGCAGAGGTGGAAGTAAATTTAAAATAAGAAGTAATAATAATAAAAGAATAATTTATTTCAAAGTAAGAATTTAGATAAAAAATTACTATTTAACTGCATTACAATGAGGTGCAATGAGACATTTCTAAAGGTGATATATAAATGAGTTACTCCATAATGAACAAAACGAACAAAAAAAAAAGTAAATTTTTAATTTGACCTTGAAAGTTATGTGTATTACAAGAATTTTATTGCATTTTGTTTTCTAAATAAAACTAATAACAATAAAAAATACGTTCTCAGAGTATGAGTAACCTTATTTAAGTAGATAACTACTTTCTTCACCATTAAACAGATTTATTTTTAAAGCAAAGCTTATGTCATCATAAGCTGCTAGGCGAGAATAGTGACTACTATCTCAGAAAGAAGCGATACCCACTCAGAAACAATTAGTTTATGTCTGCCTCCCACTGCAAAAAGAGGGCTTTATATATAAAATATATACAAGTGGGAAGACAAAGAACATAGTTATTTTATAGAATTTTTCAATTCAGAGTACCTCAAAAACCAGTCCTTCAATTGGTTTTCGCAAATTCATCCAATTGAATTGCTGCGTTCAGAGAAATTGAAGAAAAAAATATCACTACTCAATACATTGCTTATAAGCATTGTTGTTCATCCCTTGGGATAAAATAATAAACCTAAAGTATTATAGTTAGATTATTTTAGTTCGGGTTAGGTCAAGGTAGATCCAAAAAAAAAAATACAAATTTTAAAAAAGTGCATTTTTTTTAAAAGATTATCTGCCAATGTTTCGGCTTACATTGTAAGCCATCTTCAGGGCTGTAGAAATACAATGTCATGAGAATGCAATAATAATTGACAATATTATAATACAGAATTACCATAATGTAATGTGATATCAAAAGTATGAAAGTAGAAAGATATGTAAGAGAATTTAAAAAACATGCAGACAATAACTTATTAAAAAAATAATTGAATAACATTATTCAATGATAACACCTGCCTATCATGAAGACGAGAGAGGGCGTCCATTCCCTAAGTTCACATTAAACGACTAAGACGAAATATAATTTTTCTGAAAAATATTGTGGGTGGTGGAAGGGTGGAGGGGGAGATAAGAGGCTGAGGGTACAAAGGGAGAGCGGCCTGTTTGAAAAGGGGGCAATAAAAAGGACAAAGGAAAAAAGGAAGGGTATTATTGGGAATAGGTAACTTTGGAACTGGGAAAAATGTTTGACAGGTATTGAGAGGGAGGGTTAATGGTTTTTAGAATGTTGAAAATGTTTGAATAAATTGAAGAAATTTGTTCTTGTTCTATGTCCGTTCTGTCGTTAACTGGATAGTGTTGTAAGTTAATGTGAACGGTTTCAGATAAAGGTGTTTGTGTTCATAGGGTTCAGTGGAAAGAATGATCATGCCCTCAAAGTCAAATCTGTGTTCTTCATGTAAAACATGTTTAGTAATGATTTATGGGAAATATGGTATTTTGTTTGTCCAATGTAAGAACCATGGCAATTAGGTTTGGAACAGGGAATTTTGTAGAAGACATTAGTTCTGTTAGAAGGGGGATGGGGTCTTTGAGGATGGTGTAAATAGATTTTAGTTTGTTGGTGGAAAAAGAAAGCTTAAGGTTAGGAAAAGTTTTTCTGAGAGATTTCTTAATATTTTTGGTAAGTTTTGGAATATAAGGAAGAGAACGGAAAACGAGGTCGTTATTTTGGGGGAGGGGGATAGTTGGAGATAGAGCCATTGGGGTTACGAATAATAAGGGTGTCAAGGGAGGGGAGTTAGTAAGCAGATTCCATTTCAATGGTAAATTATAGACGAGGGTGGTATGAGTTAAATGCAGTAAGGATCTGGGGGATTTTTTCTGGATTGAGAATGAGAAAGAGGTCGTCAACATATTTTTTAAGGAATAAAATGTCGTTGTGAAAGTGGGGGAAAGATAGAGTCTAGGAGTTCGTTAAGGGTGATGTTTGAAATGTCGGGGGCAAGATTATTTCCCATAGCCAGACCGTTAATCTGGTTGTAGTATTTACCTTGGTAAAGGAGATAGCCGGACGTACAGCAAAGGGAAAGGGACTCGAGGTATGTTGACCGGGATAATGTAGTATGGTCTCGGATTTCCAATGTTTATCAAAAATTTGTAGGGCTTTGTCTATAGGTATATCAGTGAAGAGGGATTCGGCGTCTAAGGAACAAAGAGTGTATCCTTTAGGTATAGTTAAAGATTCTAGCTGTGTTTTAAGGTCAAATGAATTTTTTATGTCTTAATGGTTTTGTCGGCAAATAATTTGTAAGGATGGAAGAAGAAATTTACTGAGCTTCGATGCGGGAGTTTTTATATTGGAGACAATGGGGCGGAGGGGATCATCTGGTTTTTGGATTTTGGGAAGGCCGTAACACCTAGGTGCTAGAGAATTATAAGAAATAAGGTTATAATATTTATATTTGTCTATATGTGTTACATATGTGTTATACGTCACGTAGTTTTCTAATCTGATTATTATTATATTATATTATATCATATCATATCATATCATATCATATAATAATAATATCTATGGTCAAAAAACTCTCCTTTTAAAGTATTATAGGTTTCTCAAAATAAATTTAATTGCTTTACCTTGTATAAATGACTTTTGCACCCATACCAGTATAACAATTAACATCTGGATCAGCAAATTCTTCTGCCATAGCATCATAACTATCTGAGTACATATTTCCAGATACCCTTCGACTCATTTTTGTTGCTCAACACTTGCCAGAAGCAGCTAGAAATAATAAAAACAATTTATTAATATCATTATTAGTTCTTGACGGGGGAGTTCAATTGCTTTAATACAGGTTGATTATGAAGCATAAAGTGTTTTAAATTTTGCCACTCCATTTAGCTAATTTGCAAAATTGTGTCTAACTAAATCAGAAAGGTAAATTTAAAATAGTTACTCTCTTTGAATATATGTAGTGGAATAAAACTCTTAGATTTCTTACATGAAACTTATCAATCTTATTCTATTGTTATTCCTCAACTTTAGTGCAAAATAGTGAGAGTATCCAACTTCTAACTGATTCTGAAACCAATCTAAAATATACAGGGTGAAAAATATACCGCATGATACACAGAAATATACATAACCAGTGAGAGAAATAAATTAGTTTTACTTTATTATTTATTAAGAACTGATCGCTACTTTAACTTCAACTTTGTGATAGAATGTTTCATCAGTAGAGAATAGGTGACTGATAAATCATTCCTTTCTTTACCCTCTTTTAACTACATTGATAACTATATAAAAAAAAATGTTTGTCACATTTAAAACAAAAAAGAAAGGTAGAGGAGTAAATTTTGATGAAATTTTAAATTGTAATCCACTGATATCTTATATTAGATAAGGAAGTAAAGCAGATAATGTTGCTTCATAATATTGAAGATTTTTTTAAAGTTTTATACAAAATTTGCAAGTCAGAGCTATAAAATTACCTTTAGGGGTAAAACAAAAGATGTTTCAGAAATTGTAAAATACATAAGTAGTTTTAAAAAAATTTGCTTTACAGGAGCTGCGTAAACTAAGTAGATTTCCCATTTTTCATTAAAATGGACAAAAGTGAAAGTGAATGACAAATTATATCTTATAAGCCAGAGAGAGCAAAGAAGAAAAAGGAAAACACTAAACCTCGTGCAATATTATGTGAGAAGGAAGAGAGTGAGAAGTTCACAACCATCACAGCTATATTCTAAAATATCTTCCTCAATGAGAATTTGTTAATATGTTACAGACATATATTTTAGAAAATTTGATTTTTCACTAACTAATAGTTCAATGTTATAAATTTTGGTCTACCCCTGTATCCCTCCAACTTACCTACCATCTGATTTAAATCAAAATTGAATTTATTCAACAGTTTGGATAAACTGTTTGGTAAACCAAATTTAAAATTGGCCTTTTTCATTTAAAAAGACTAACTACCAAATATGGCTTCTATATTTTAATAATAAGGAGGTCCATCTAACACGTCATAACGTTCGTAAAATCTTCCTCAATAGGTTTTTTTTAAATGTTAAACAATATGAATGTTATAAAATTACAGGTAGTGAATTTATGTAGAGGTTTTGGTTAAGGTAGGTCAAAAAAATACAAATTAAAAGAAAAATACAAATAAAAAGAAATATGTATTTCTTTTTATTATCTTCCGACGTTTCGGCTTACATTGTAATATTAAGGCAAGAGTGGATGTCTTTTCACCGGGATCATATGTTCATGACTGAGAGGTAGGGGTAAAACTAATTCTCAGGCATGAACATTTGATTCTAGGGACAAGAGGTCCTCTCTCGCCTTCATGATAGCCCTGAAGATGGCTTACAATTTAAGCTAAAAAACTTTTATTTTTAATTTGTATTTTTTGGACCAACTTTGACCAAAATCCAGTATGAATTTTCTACCAATAATCTCTACAGCCAAAAACTCTCGTTTTGGGTTATAAAATTACATTTTACAACTATTGTGTTCTATACATTTTTTCAGAACTTAAATAATAATGAATAAATTCAAATTTTTAGTTTCATTCTTCTCCTAATCACTCCTCCACCTTCTCCAATTTTAACTACTAACGAACATATCCAACAGTTTAGAAAAAGAATCAAGTATACTGAATTTTGTTCCATTATTTTAATGTCATCACTCAGGAGCTGCTTAAAATAAGCAGATTTCACAAATATCGTAAATATAGGTACAAATGTAAGGATATTTAATTTTAAAGCCTGAATGTGTCAAAGGTATGACCACTAAAATTTACTATAGATTGGCCAGGAAGAGCAAAGGAAGCACACACCCATCTTAGTTAACTTCTTCCTTACAGACTTCTGTAAAGAGATTTCATCCTTCCTTTGCTATTTTTTATTCAGGAGAACAACGATGCACTTAAGTCTCATCATAAATGATGATTTGCATTTAAAAAAATCCTTCTTTTACTTACTATATCAATTTAGAAGTCTTAGAGTGACCTCCCACAAGATCTGTTTTGGTTTATGATCCGCAATTTTGAAATTGATCAAACACTAATGTTTCCAAAGTTAATTAATCAGTAAAAATGTATATACTTCCATAACTGATACCTATTCCTGATAAGTTTCTTCAAAAGTTAACAATCAAACACATTTAATAAGCTCAAAACAGAATTGATATTATCTTTTATGATTTCCTTAATGACTCTCTTCTTTTACTTACTAGCTTACCCTCAAATTCTTAGGCCCATTTAAACACACTATTCAGGAACAGTGGGCTATCAATAAATTAGTGAAAATTTGAGAGTTTAATGTTTTTACATAATAAAAACTTGACCATGATGTGCTGAGCAGCAGACAGCATGACTTTAATGGCCGAGGAAGTATAGTCCAACCCGTGTGTCCACAAAAAAAAACTGGTATCTCCACTCCTCACAATCATACCTTCAACCATGAGTAATATTAAGATATGAGAGCAAAACAGAACAACTAAATTACCATTTATTTCTCCTAGTATTTTTTTATCAGGCATCATTTCTTTAGGAAAAATGAAGTACAAAATAACAAAATAAAATGATTTGAGTAGAGGATTGTCAGGAATTCGGTTTTGGTAGCTGAAGACAATCCCCTCCTAATAAAACTCGAGGGTCAACAAATTTACCTCCATCAAATAATTCAAGTTTACAATAAACACAATTTAAATAACACTTGAAATTCATTATTTATCAATATTCTATACTTCTGTCCATGTTAATTATAACATTAACTAATTATAAAATACTTCAGTAGAAGTAATTAATGACACAGCCATATATAAATGCAAGAATTAGTATAATGCTCAAGCCATACACGGGAATGTGACAGAAGACTTATATAAGTACAATGATAAACTTAACAACTGTGTAAACTGACGAGTATAAATAACTCATATGAACAACAGTATTTAATAAAACACTCACTTCTTGAAATCAATGTTGTCACAAAATAATCACAATCAACAAACACAACTACTGACAATAGCCATGTGACTTGTTTTGAAAATGACAAAGAACGACAAAAACTGAAACATCCTGATTCCCGCGCCCAATATGCTTCATTTTGAATGAATCATCCAAAATTAAAATCCTTACAATAATATTATAAAATTACAATAATAATAAGTTTATGTTTTATATTATAAAATGCAAATTTTGAACTTCGATATATTTATAAGTTATAGGGAATAATAAAACTTTTATAAAAGTTCTTAAGCTTATGGATAATGTAAGTAAAAAGTTATTTCAGCTTTAACTCTAATAAAAATCTAGCTTCTATATATAAAAATAAAATTAAATTAGTTGCCTTGAATCATTACATTTTACTTTTCAATTTTAGAAAATAATTATACAAATTTATAATTTTTGAAAACAAATTATTTTTCTTCCAGAAAAATTTACTCAACTTTCGAATTTATAGCTCTTTTTTTAATTCTTAAACGAATTATTTAGAATTTAAAAAAATATATTTTAAGACAATTTGTTATTATTTGCACGAACATGTGATCGAAACTGGAGGTAGCAAGGAGGGCTTGTGTTGGAGGAAGGATTTCTTATTCATTCCTTCTTTTTCGTATTTATTTGTTGTATATTTAAAACTCTTTAGGAATTTTGAATTACCGTAAAAATTTAACTTTAACAAACTGAAATAAACTCAAAACTATCTTCGATTTAGTGGTACCTGTTATGAGCTAATTAACTGAATTATGCTGATTGTCATAGAAATCTTTATATCTTAAGTAGTAGATTTTTAATTTTTTGTGGTCCTTTAGTTCTATTATATTGTTAGACAATATGATTAAATTATTTTCCTTAAAACAACAGAAGAAAGACGGTGAAGCTACACCGAGAGTTGGTAATCAGAAAAAAGCATCTGCAGCTCATTTAAGAATTACCAAAGGTGAGTTTTGAGTTTCTTTAATTGTTTTTAAAGACAAAATATTACTTAACTTCCTAACTTGCTTAAGATTTACGATCTAACCTGTGGAAGGGTTATGATCTAATTTATGGCTAATTCCTACTTCCTGGTTTTTAAATTTCTTATTTTAGAAATGGTTCTCTTAGGTTATTTGTATTTTTGTTACATTATTCTCAATGTAAGTTTGTTTCGTTGTGTTTTTATCAAGTTGAAACTAAATATAAATATTATGCAGGCTCTGTTAAGACTTATCTTGAATGACAAGTGAAAATAAAAAGCAATTGTATGTACTTTATTTTAGCTTAATCTTTAGTAGCCATTGGTTCTGAGTTTACAAATTGCTTTTGCACTTTCTCATGAAATATGTGCCCATATAAGAGCTTGGTTTTTTATCTAGTATTGTTTTGATTGTATATCTTGGTATAGTTCACAATTTATTGTTTTTTGTTTTTTCCAAAACTAGGAATAGTTGTTTTGTTTACTATCCTGTTCTTCAGTTAATTTTCAAGCTCACAAATTTTAGTAAAGGGTTAATGAATATAACTTCTAAGGAAAGTAAGCATGACTCATTGCTTTTAAAATACCAGTTGACTGTTCAGGCTAAGACTATTAAATTCTTAGACAATATCCCTAAAATATTTTCTTAAAGTAAGTAATGGGTCAGCATTATTTTAAGGAATTACTATTGTATTCTAAATAATTTAATTTGCTTATAGCTTTCTCAGTTTTAATCACTGATATGGGTATTAAGTCCTGTTATATTTTTTAATTTTCAATAGCAAGTTTTTTCTTAGATGAATTTTAACAAAAATAAATTACTCACTGTCAATAAGTTACATTTAGCATTTGCCTTCTGTGTCACTTTATATTTCTATTAATATAAACCTATAATGAAAATATTCTAAGAGAAATATTGGTAGATCTTATTACTTGTAAATTTAATCCTTAGTGAATCGGACTCCTATTACCTACCCTTGGGTAACTATACCACTGTGACACAATTAAGTCTCGCAGATTCCTTTTCATTATACATGGATTTTGTTCTGCAAAAATCCTGGGGGAGATTTCCCAGCCGCACCTTTTTAAAAAAATTTGCAGGCAGAAAGGACAGTTCACTAAAAAAAAAAAAAAAGTGCCGGGATTTGTAATATTAATGTCACAAAATGGATAGCAGTTTCGGCACTGGATACCAAGGTTTATTGGTAAATAATAATAATCTTATTGAAACAATGAAGATATTTGTCAATCAGTCATATTTTGAATCAATGATTTTACTTATATTTTTTAAGAAATTATGATTACTATCAGTCCATATAATCTTCACTGTTGAACTGAAATTGCAGTGGTGTACTGTCAAGCAGGGAATGGACTACCAGATTTGGTTATGATTCATAGTTTTGATTTCTCCTTCATTATCAATTTTGGCTACATTTAGCTCTTCCAGCATGGAAGTTTGAAGTTTGTGTAAACTGAAAACTCTCATTCTGCATTAATTTCTTTTTGAAATTTAGGCCCTAGCGTTACTATGCATGTATTGAATAGTGCAAGCAAACCAAAATAATCGCCATGAAAATTGAAATTTCCCAGAAACTTTCATGACAGATAATTTTTTATTATTGTTGAAAATCCTCTCCTTCTAACCAAAAGTATAAATATCCTACTGCATAAAAATTCTTGAATGCCTCATGATTAAGTTGGCTGTAAGATCATTTTGTTTGTATGGCCCTGTTTATATAGTGTAAGTTCTGTCATGGATGCCCTTTCATGATAATATCTTATCAATACTGATAATGTGTGAATGTTATGAAATTTCTATCATTCTTTTATGACTTGAACTGTCATTCTCAAATTCCTTGTGAGTACTCACACACATTCTTTTGCCAATATTGTTAAAATTTACCTATCTGATAGATATTATTATTGAAATTAATTTATTTTCTTGATAGGTTTTAGATTACCGCCAAAAGTATATAAAAAATTAATCTAACTAGTTATCTAAGCTAATTTAAATTCCAATTATTTATTGTATAAATTAATTATGGATGGTAATGTTTCAGCTTACTAGTTAAAGAAAATAAAAAACTATCCTAAAGTCCGAAATAATGATAACAAGTACATTAGTGCTTGTTAGATATTATTAGTTTTACTTCAGCATTTTCTGTATAAGATGTCTAGGTCAAAATTTTCAGCTGTTCTATCAGCTATGTCAGAAATTAATTTTCTATGAACACAGTGCTCATTTAGAGGCTATTAAAACCATTTATAGTGAAATTAGTGTTCAACCTGCAGCTGTAGATTATCAGGTTATTTTGAGGTAGGTAAAATTGAATTGTGAATTATTGATATTTTCATTTTCTTTACTCCTTTAATTTAAATGTATTTCCTCTTTATTTAGCAGTATAGTCCAATATCTTTATAAATAATTTCCAGGAAAGTGGATCAACCAACAAAGTGATATTGCTTGTTCACCTTGTTCTCCAGATTTTCCCCAATTGAATTTTACTTAGGGAGTTACCTGTGACAAGGTTTACATCATTGACTTCCTACTCACTAGCATGTATGCGAAGAATTGTTTACACTTGCAGATCTGCCATAGTCAGTGGGGGAAGCTATGTTTGCATACAGGGCAGTAGGGTAAGCTAAGTTAATGTAATGGAAAAGGTGTTCTTGTAATACTCCATCAATCTAACGGAAATTAAATTTTTTACTGCTTCAATTAGGTAAATATTCCTTATTAGCACATGTCTTAGGAATTGTGCCATACAGTGCTCTGGAGAAATTCAGGGGTGGTAATATCTGAAAGAGATATCATTGTTTATTAAATTTTCTTCCTACTTTTTTTATTTATTTATTTTTGAGCATTCAGGTACAGTTAATATTTTTTGTAACATTAGTCTTGGTAATATTCAAATAAAACTATCTCAATTATTTCTTAGTGTACAACTTTGTTCATGGTTTCATTATAATCATAATTTAGGTAGCTACAATGTTCCAAAAAATAAATAAATTAATAAATAAAGGAAAAAAAGCTAGAACAACACTTTAGCTGAAAGAAAATTAGAAAATTCACATTTATGTTTTTCTGTAAATTATACATTGAAGATAAATTAAAAAAATAATTGAATAACATTATTCAATGATAACACCTGCCTATCATGAAGACGAGAGAGGGCGTCCTTTCCCTAAGTTCACATTAAACGACTAAGACGAAATATAATTTTTCTGAAAAATATTGTGGGTGGTGGAAGGGTGGAGGGGGAGATAAGAGGCTGAGGGTACAAAGGGAGAGCGGCCTGTTTGAAAAGGGGGCAATAAAAAGGACAAAGGAAAAAAGGAAGGGTATTATTGGGAATAGGTAACTTTGGAACTGGGAAAAATGTTTGACAGGTATTGAGAGGGAGGGTTAATGGTTTTTAGAATGTTGAAAATGTTTGAATAAATTGAAGAAATTTGTTCTTGTTCTATGTCCGTTCTGTCGTTAACTGGATAGTGTTGTAAGTTAATGTGAACGGTTTCAGATAAAGGGCATTTGTGTTNATTATATATATTTATATATTTTTTTTTTCAGATTTGAATGAATTAAATCTGCCCAAGACATGCAACACTGAATTTCCAGATCCTGATGATTTACTGAATTTCAAACTTGTAATTTGTCCAGATGAGGTATTATACAGGACCCTGAATTCACTAATTGTATTACTCCATTATTCATTTACACTCAATGTATTTTTTGACTAACTCATCATATTAAAAAAAAAATCAGAACAGGTTGAACCATACCTTTGCAGCAAACATTTTTATTCAGAAACTCACAGTGAAAATAAAATAGCATGAATTATTGCATGCATCCAAATACAGTCATAAGTGTGTGTTAGTAGCAATAAGTGCTCAATAAAAATATTTTGTTCAACAAATATCCTTTTATTACGGATCAAAGACTATATACTATATAAGTTGTCTGCTATTTTTTTTATTCTTGCTAACTTAAATGTCTATAATTGGAATAAATGAGCTTTTTGGGGAGAGAGAGCCTGTTTGGTGCAGATGACTTTACAGTTTTTGTGCTTCTTATTATCTTTGGTATTTAGAGAAAAAAAAAATAATCAGTAGTTCATGTTAATATTAAGAAAAAAGTATTTGAAAAATCACACTAAAAACCTTGTATCCAGAACCAAAATGTTGCTCATCAAGTATTAAATAAAATTTAATTTTCCAGTTTTGAATAAGTCATACGTACTATGATTACCGAGTGATTTTCAATACAATTACTTACTTCTGAGGGACGTCAAGTCATCTGAGAGTCGAGGCCTCTAAATATAGCTTCCCCATAAAATTTAGTGGGTGGGTGAGAAATTGTGACTCTCGAGCCACCATCCCGACCATAGTCAGGAGTCTCATCTCTTGTTGGTTCAGTAACCAAGGCCTCCAAAAGGATTGGATATTACAACCTTAGCCTGTGTGACCTTGCATACAACAGGGCCTACAATTGAAAGATGAGAGTGGTGGAGTAAGGAAGGCAAGGCTGGAGGACCATGATTTGGGAATCACCCCCTCTTAGGCCCCGTAACCATTCAATCCAATACATATGTTAAATATAATAAGGCTATGTTAAATCCTTCGGGCTTCAAAAAAATTTTTCTTCCCATGCTATGTGACATCATGAGGCAACCAATATTCATATTTTCAAGTTTTTACTTGATCTATTAAAATTCTGCTTTCAAGACTATTTGATTTCAGATGTCAGGTCAGAAGGAATAAAAGAAAATTTTTACTAGTAAATAAAATTATTCAAATATTAATATTTATTTTAAGGTGAACATCCAAGTAATAATAGAAAAACCTTCCATCTGAACTAATCTGACTCTGCATTTCTATTTAATACAATATTTCTAATATTTTGCTCTCTCTTTAATTATGTAGTACTTTCAAAAAATTATCTTGCTGTTTACAGTGCCTATTAATAAATATTGTATTTGTTGTGGTATTTAATCCCACATTAATTTTATACAACAAATTCAAGGGAAGAGAATAAAAAATCTAACTGTCTCAGCCAGGACTCGAACCTGGATCTCCTTCTTGCCGGACTGGCGTGCTAGCCAATTACACTACTGAGACTAGCCATATAACTCATTAAATTCCCCGCACTCTACTGGGAACCTAAACCTTAAAGAAAGACAAATATATCGTCTTATGCTTGAAGGAGCTAACATTTTCAGCTATTTATTAGACTCTTGTTTTTTGCTTTTTATTTATTTTTATAAATATTGTATTTGTTGTGGTATTTAATCCCACATTAATTTTATACAATAAATGCAAGGGAATAGGATTTTAAAAAAATCTTATTTAATGTATGTTTTTCCCGAGTATATGGGAGTATAAATATCTTAGCAAATTATACTTCACGCTTAATATGTTCTATAATTTTATTAACTCTAAAAAAATAAAAATTAAGTCTTTCATTTTGGTCTCTTTCTCCCAAGTGAATTAAGACCACTTGAACGAACTCACTCAACATTCAAAAAAATAAATTTAAGCATCGAACTTGGTTTTCTTTATTATAAAAATTGCCATTCTTTAAGGAAAATCTGCTATAAGGGATACAAGAGCTTTTAGTGTAATGGAAGTCAGTGGACGTCAGTACCAATTAGCTTTTTTAGAAATAAAAGCAAGCCCAGTTCCATAGGTGTTAAAATAGAGTGGGTAACTGCAGATAGCGCTTTCCTTGATATCCCTAAGCGATTGAATGGAAAGTTAAAAATTTGTAATCCGACCTCATACAATAAATATCCAATAAAAGAGTAGATATTACTTTTCCATTACTTGGAGCTAAATAAGTTACTTAAATTAATGTTTTAAATTGTTTTTTGTGTATAAATACATTTCTTAATTCCAGGCTCAAAGTATACTATTTTCTCTTCGCCAACACATTTAATCATATAATGTTTATATATATACACACCACACACACACACACACACATATATATATATATACATATAATCGTTAGCGACCTGCCTAGCTTATGAAGCTCCTTTGCAATGGTATATTCGCTTTCCAAAGCTTACGCAAGCATGTTGGAGGATAGGAAATGTTGAAAGCAAGCCTGCTACACCGAACTGTGGAATGCCCCAGGAAATGGAGAACCGCAGTGTCCCCAACCCGCAGACCCCAGCGCCAAGGCTTCGACAAGGCCTCTCGCCGTAAATCTGTGATGCGGCCGAGATAAATCAGGACTGTCATACCCCAGNATATTTTTATAAAAAAATAAACTAATGCTGTAAAATATTATTTAACCAACTATTCATAAGATTTTTAATTTTTAGCCATAGTGAAGAAAAATATAAAAAAAAGAAAGAAGAAAAATAAATTAAATGAGCAGAGTGTAGTATAAGTGTATAATATAGTATAAATAATCAATATTGGCATAGAATGGCAGTGCTATAATTTCCTGGTACCTAACTGTAAATAGAAAAGATAATGAAATAGTTGAAATTTGAAGGATATGTGGAGGAGAGGATAAGTAAGGGGCAGATGATTACTGCGATTTTCTAAAGAGAATATTAAAGATCAGAATTTTTGGGGGCAGTGTGATAATTAGAAAATAGTATGGAAAATATTTCCTCTTTTCTAATTATTACACAAAAACAATCTGACTGAAGTGAAAGCCCAAATTTAATTGAAAGAACTATAAATCTGTTGATTACATATTTTTCTTTAAAAGTGTTTTATTTAAACTCCTTCAATTTGCATATCGTCATTAGTTCATTTTGTAATCTCTTCTCATGAAAAATTTTTTTAGACTTTTTTTTTTTATATTTTCTCCTTATACCAAATATATAATATATTTATATATTTTCTGCCTTATAGACACCAAAAATGATAAGCCACAAAATTTATGTCTGTCTGACAATATTAAACAGGCCGAAGTTTTGAGCAGTTCATAATGAAATCTGATGAAAAAATTTTAGCTTATTAAACTAAATTGAAAATATAAAGCTAAGTTCATTATTGAACTAATTAAACCAATAGGAATGAAGGATTACCTGCAATGACTAGTATGAGTATAAAATAAATTGGTGAAATATTTAATTTATTATAATGAAACTGACTCAGGCGTGTTTATTGATAAAAGACGTATTTTAGATGCTACACAGAGAAATTAAACAAATAGGAGTAGGGTTACCTGAACTATAAATGATTTTGCTTTGCCTTGCCACATGGAAGCAACAATTAGTTGTTTTTCTTAATGAAATTTGTTATATTGCTTTTAAATATAAAATAAAAGGCTAAGTTCATTGTAGAACCAAATTGGTCTAAGAGTGGTGAATAACCTGAAATGTCAAGTGTAATAACAAAAAGTGTTTTGATGTAGTGGACATAATATTTAGTTTAGAGTTATAAAACTCCATTTATTGATTTATAATATTTTTAGAGTTACAAAGGAAAATTTATTAATTAAGAATGTGGGTTTAACCTCTACTGTAAATTTGTTTGTGAAATGTGAATCTTAAAAAAAACAGCACAGGCTTTCAACGAGCTTAATAAGCTCGTTTTCACTACTTTAATTTTGAAGTAGTGGAATAATGATTTTAACTTCTTCAATGATGGAATAATGATTTTACTATAAAGTTACCACAGTGTCATTGATAAAATTGTTCATACATCGATCGGAGATTGAATTTTATATAAATCAATTTACTTGGAAATGTTCATATAACTGTACCTAATTTTTCTCAACCCTATGTATATTAAGTCAATTTGAAACCCTAATATCTTTTTTTGGTGGCTCTGCATTTCTATTTAATACAATATTTCTAATATTTTGCTCTCTCTTTAATTATGTAGTACTTTCAAAAAATTATCTTGCTGTTTACAGTGCCTATTAATAAATATTGTATTTGTTGTGGTATTTAATCCCACATTAATTTTATACAATAAATTCAAGGGAAGAGAATAAAAAATCTAACTGTCTCAGCCAGGACTCGAACCTGGATCTCCTTCTTGCCGGACTGGCGTGCTAGCCAATTACACTACTGAGACTAGCCATATAACTCATTAAATTCCCCGCACTCTACTGGGAACCTAAACCTTAAAGAAAGACAAATATATCGTCTTATGCTTGAAGGAGCTAACATTTTCAGCTATTTATTAGACTCTTGTTTTTTGCTTTTTATTTATTTTTATAAATATTGTATTTGTTGTGGTATTTAATCCCACATTAATTTTATACAATAAATGCAAGGGAATAGGATTTAAAAAAAATCTTATTTAATCTATGTTTTTCCCGAGTATATGGGAGTATAAATATCTTAGCAAATTATACTTCACGCTTAATATGTTCTATAATTTTATTAACTCTAAAAAAATAAAAATTAAGTCTTTCATTTTGGTCTCTTTCTCCCAAGTGAATTAAGACCACTTGAACGAACTCACTCAACATTCAAAAAAATAAATTTAAGCATCGAACTTGGTTTTCTTTATTATAAAAATTGCCATTCTTTAAGGAAAATCTGCTATAAGGGATACAAGAGCTTTTAGTGTAATGGAAGTCAGTGGACGTCAGTACCAATTAGCTTTTTTAGAAATAAAAGCAAGCCCAGTTCCATAGGTGTTAAAATAGAGTGGGTAACTGCAGATAGCGCTTTCCTTGATATCCCTAAGCGATTGAATGGAAAGTTAAAAATTTGTAATCCGACCTCATACAATAAATATCCAATAAAAGAGTAGATATTACTTTTCCATTACTTGGAGCTAAATAAGTTACTTAAATTAATGTTTTAAATTGTTTTTTGTGTATAAATACATTTCTTAATTCCAGGCTCAAAGTATACTATTTTCTCTTCGCCAACACATTTAATCATATAATGTTTATATATATACACACCACACCCACACACACACACATATATATATATATAC
>KZ808217.1:137128-147455 GCA_000696205.2 Oncopeltus fasciatus
TATATATATATCCATCTTACATGTATTTAAATCTTGTACATGTAGAGGCTTCTGATTTTCATGTTTTTTCTTACCTTTACAGTGGTCTTTGAATGTTTTGCCAATATACTTATTTTCATAGTAAATTTTTAACAGTCTACTCCACTATTTAGTCTTCTTTATATTTATAATTAATATTCTCTTTCCAGGAACCTAATCCAGAAGATCCATTAAATAAAGAAGCTGCTGAAGTATTACAAAACAATCGACGACTATTTGAACAAAATGTCCAAAAAGCAATGAGAGGAGGCCACGTAGGATCAATTTTCTTTGAAAGGTGTCTTAAGTGAAATTTACCCTGGTTGTAAAGAAGGCTAATGAAAAATGAAGGGAAGAAAGATGTGTTGTTGAAAATACAAGTGTATAAAATAATATGAAAGAGATCCCCTCTTAACTGTGATTGATACACCTTTATGTACTTAGGCAGTTTGGGTTGTATACTAATAACACTTTCACAAATGTGACTAGCTTAATCTGCTAATTGCTGTTATCAGCACATTTTGCTTTGTCTTGGGTTTTTTTTTTNAATGAAATAAATAGTTTAGCTTTAGTCTGCCTATATTCTTAATTGTGAGTAAAAAACTAAGTGATGGTTTTAATTTTAGGCTAATTTTACACTAAAAAAAAAAAAAAAAAGATGCCCTTTAAAGGAATGCTCCAACAAATCTAAAAAAAATTATGGAGTTGAACAGGAGGGTTAGACCCAACTGGTGTATATTGCTCTTTCATTCGTTATAGCTGTACTGAATAGTTGTGAAATTAGTTCTGTAAACTTTAAAACTTGGTTTAAAGTATTCTATAAAATTTATTTTATTTATTTAAATGTATCTGCTTTTGCTTTTACACATGATATTTTGATGTTCAGGGCAGCAGTATTGTAAGTGATGTGATATTGAATTAAAAAAGTGTAACATCTCTGAGGAATGTTTTTACTCTCTGAAGAATGTTTTTTATAGTTAATCTCAGTATCTGAATTTTTTATATAATTTATTTAGCTCTATTGTTGATTTTTCCACTTCCATTAGTAAAAATTGGATTATGGTGGATCCTTGGTTATGGATTTTATTTCTCCGTCATTATTTAAACTTTTCCCTTGGTTAGAGTATTATGGATTTTTAAGACATTAAAGAGGACAATAAAATGAATTCTAATCTAGTTATTTATTATATTGTCTAGTATTTTATTTGTGGAAGAATTAAAAAAAAAAAAAGTTGAAATGTTTCCTCAACAAAAAAAAAATCAAAAATCTGAGTTCAATTTTTTGAGAAAATAAAACAAAACTTTACAATGTAGTATCATGATTATTATATTTGGTAGGACTTATAAAATAAAAGAAAAATACAAAAATTCTTTACATGTTACTATTTATATTTTGAAAATGCTCCTTTTTGTCTCCTCACAGATTTTTTTTTTTTTTTCTTAAAAATTTTGATTTGTTGCTATTTGGCACATAACCAATAAATCAGATAATTATTCTTATTCATTATAAATCAAATTAAATTTATTAAGACTCCTTCTCCTATACCTTAATGATTTTAATAGTTACTGATGCATAAGTTCATTAAACAAAAATGTATGAATGATTCTATTCCTCTACTTGTTTTGTTTATTGGTTAACATTAAAAATGCAAATATATATATATATATATATTTGTTTTAGCTTATGTTTTTCTTAAATATACTTGGTGTAATGTAAAAAGTCATAATNTAACTGTAAAGAAGTACGGTATATTAAAAATACATTCTTTAACCAAGGCTCCAAAAATTATTACTTAACTATTCATAGCTTCAATTTAGATAATAATAATAATTGGTCTCCTTTTTCAGAAAAAAATTTGTTATAAATGAAAGGCAAAGAAAAAATAAATTATGTTAATTAGTTACATCTTTGTAAAATTTAATGTTTTTTCCTGATGTTTTACTCGAACTGTCGTTAAAAAAAATAGCCTAATTTAGTGAGCCAATTGTTTTAAATTGAAAAAGTAGTAATATTGCATTTTTGTAATGAGAATTTTGATAAATTTTTGTGGTTAGATGATAGCATAAAACATTTCCTAATGGAAATATACTTTTCTGTGATGTACTTTTTATTGTGACAAGCTTCAATGTATTAATATCATCATTAATATTAATTAATATTCAAATATTTTAAATCAATCATGTTTTAAATAATAAATACCTGGGAGGGGGAGGGATATTACTCAGGCAATAGTGTTGGTCTGGTTTTGGTGCCCAAGATATTTTTGCCCTTAATTCAAATGTGACATCTTTTTTTTTTTTTTTTTTTTTTCTAAATTCGAGGTATAATCTTTAAGTGGAATGTACATTTCACCTTACTTTAGATTAAATCCAAGAATCATATCTAGAAATAAATCATGAAATTTTTAATTATTAAATTACTTAAATATTATCACATAATGCAAATATTATTATACTTAAAAAGGATAATAGCTAGCCATTGATAGAGCTAGTTAGCTCTTGTTAGTCATTCAACACTTTGAAAGTCCCTTTTTGAACTCCAGCAATAATCTCCCATCCAATGTGAATCTCATTTTAGTTCAGTTGTGACATTTTTTCTTCTACAAATACAAAGTATAGTCTCACCTTATCAAGAACCTTAACAAACTGCTTTATAAGAACCAGCTTGTTATGCTGTGGAGAAAAGATAATTTTCTGTAGTTAAATTAAGGGTTCATTAACAATGTTATATTTTCTAGAAGCCATGTTTTTCTCTTAAGTCATTTAGTGACCTGGTGCAGTGGTTTTTGTCTCTGCTGTCCCAGAAGCACAAGAAACAAGGGTATTTGGTGTGTCCATTTTTGTGTCTCAGGAGAAGTTTACAAATTGCCTATTGATGTTAAAAATAGCTTATCTTTTCGAAGACCAAAGCTAAGGTGCTATATTTTTTGTATTCGTTGAGCCATTTCTATTGAATCCTTTTGTTCCCATTATTTAGAAGAATAATTTATAGCTTCATGTTGAAATATCAATAACTAACTGCCAATTTTCTGAAAAATATGCAGGAAAACTTATTTTTTTACTATTCCTATATCATAGTAACTAAATTTATCCTATAACATTGGACAAAATAGAATTTCTTCTTGTAAGAAGCAATTTTGGTTTCTTGTTGAAGTAGATTTTTTTCATTCAACTTAGTAGAAATCAATTCAAAAACTTTTTTTGGTAGGTTAAATTGCTGATGAAGTCATTTATCGATACTGGTTAAGGAATTTTTAGAAGTTGGTTAGTGGAATTGTCACCTTCATAATGGCCAGGATTTATCCTGATCTCTGAGCTCAACATCAAAGTAGCTATCACAGCTCTAAAGTAGCTGTCTGCATGCTCTGTCTTTACTGTTGGTATGTATAAAGAGATCTTAAAGTCCTTCAGTCATCTTTGAATGTTTATTCCCTGCATATATATTTAGTAAAAAACATCAGAATAATTGACACTTCTTCTAAATGAACTCATTTTTTATCTATTTTGGTCTATCCTGCATATCATAAACTCACTAACTGGCCTAAAATTTAGTTCAGCATTGGAGTAATAGATAGTAAGTAAGGGAAGAGAATTTCCTTTCAGTGAAGCTTGATAAAAAGAAGGATGGGATTCCCACCCTTGGTATCATAGGGACAGTCATCGCAGCATATCCCAGTGACACACCTCAAAAAGTAGAGATGAGAGAAAAAAAAAAAGAAAAAAAAATTGTTTGATATTTACATTCAGTTCCCCAAATATAGCTAAAATAAATTCCGATATTTTAAGTATCGAAAAAATTTTCCTTCCCAGGCTTGTGTTTTGGACGTATTTTTTCACACTTGAAAAGGTGTATGATCTATACAATTCTGGCACCTGTTTTTTCCCCCTATTCAAAGAG
Source organism: Oncopeltus fasciatus (assembly GCA_000696205.2). NCBI lineage: Eukaryota > Metazoa > Arthropoda > Insecta > Hemiptera > Lygaeidae > Oncopeltus > Oncopeltus fasciatus. Next base: position 141,045 of record KZ808217.1, read on the forward strand.
CACTTTAACTATATATTGTCTTTTCTTAGAGAAAGGAACACAGAGAAAAAATAATTGGGCCTTCTTTGTAACGATTATGGCACACACTTCTCTATAAATGTTCACTTAACTATCCTGGTGCATATAGTTTAGTAAATAATGGTTAAGCCTAAAAGGCATGTTACTTGTTAGAAATTGTTTTATGAGATGAAATATGATTTAACATCGAAGATAACCTTAACATAAGACATATCTTCATTGTTTGTCGCTAGTTGTTTGATTTCTACGTTGTGACATTCCTTACACTGTAGTTAATGCTCATCGCCAATAATGTAGTATAGTGAGTAATGGTTAAGCTTCTTAGTAGAAGTTGTTTTATTGAATGAAATAAGATTTAACATCGAAGATAACCTCATCATATTACAGTACATACATTATGACAAATTAGGGCTTCTACTTTTTACTTAATTTCTGTACTGTATTGTAGCCTATTCTAAACTATCTGGCGATAATCTTAATATATTGAATTCAGTCCAATACAAATAGTATACATTACAGGATTTCAATAATATTTTACAAACTTAAACAATTTTTTTAATCTATTTCCTTCAATGTTTTTAATTTCTGAATTGAAACTAACTGATTGGTTTTTTCCAATTTTCTTTTAATTTTTAAATCAATTAAAAATTTAATTTTTAAATGCTGATCATTATTTACAGACTTTTCTATTCTTTATTTTCAACCAATGAAATAAATAGTTTAGCTTTAGTCTGCCTATATTCTTAATTGTGAGTAAAAAACTAAGTGATGGTTTTAATTTTAGGCTAATTTTACACTAAAAAAAAAAAAAAAAAGATGCCCTTTAAAGGAATGCTCCAACAAATCTAAAAAAAATTATGGAGTTGAACAGGAGGGTTAGACCCAACTGGTGTATATTGCTCTTTCATTCGTTATAGCTGTACTGAATAGTTGTGAAATTAGTTCTGTAAACTTTAAAACTTGGTTTAAAGTTAAAATTACTCTTAATCTACAGAAAGAAGGCAATTAGAAGTTTAAATAAGAAGGCTATTATTTTTTTAATTATAAATTAAAATGTTAATATGTGCTAAAAAAAAAAAAAAAAAAGTATCTTCTCTGTTGCTTAAGGAACCACCAATAAATATTTTTAGAAATAAGAAATTGGAATTTATGTTTTAAAAAAGAAGAACATGCCCAATATAATATTAATTACATTAATAAACAGGCAAAAGAGAAGATCAGTAGAAGAAATTTATATGTAAGAGATATTAGCAAATTTATATATGCGTGTGTATATTTATACATACACACACACACACACATATAATAGTTAAAGCTTATATCAATTGCAAAATTTTTATGCTCACTTTCCTATCAATATTAAAATTTACATAGCCTGAATATTAACGATTTTCTTTGATAAATAGATCCTTCTTGGTGTTAATGTCTTCTGATTGATTGAGAAGTAGGGTGATCCGTAGCTTGGCTCTTTCACCATGATGTTACTGAGCAAACTTTATGGATAAAGGAAACTATGAATGCTCAGTTTTAAGGGGGGGAAACTATATTTGCAGCTAATAGCCCAAATGTTGAAAAATTATCATTGCTTGATTTCAGATTTAAAAATTAATTTTTATAGAACAGAATTGTCAATCTGCAATTGAAAATTTATTATTACCAGAAATAGCACTGAGCCAAAAACAATAATTACTAGAAACTAAATAATCGAATTTCTAGAAGACTTATATTTTCTTTCTAGACAGGATAGTTCAATTCCTGCATTCCTATCTTCAACTACTAACCATTTAGTAATTATTATGTCAATTACTGAATTTTTTTTAAATTGACTGTTAAATAAATTTTATAAAATTCTAACAATCCTCTATTGGATATTCTGACTGTATATTTTAATTTTCAGTTGGAAACTGTTCCAAAATATCTTTTTTAATTTTTTTTACCTTATTTTATTCATACTTGATGGATTTGCATTCAATTTATTAGAAATAATAAAATAAATGTGATATCACTGAAAGCTCCATTGCCTTTTTTGAGAGCTCCCTTGTTTTGACACTGGTGCACCTTGTGTTTTGGAAGCATTGTCTATACATCTTTATTCCACACAGTATGTGTAAAATTTTTAATGGAATTGGGTTAATAGGATTTTAAATTTCATAATCAACTTCTTTAGTGTTTGTCAAGTAAAATTTTTTACTTCAATATAATCATAATGTGCCCAAAATTTCATTGAAATCATTGTGTTTTGAAATTACCCTGGGTAGAAATACACCTAACATAATTGAATGGTTATCAATTTCACTATTTACATGCCTTGAAAAGCCCAAAAACATTTTTATCTCAAAGAGTTAAATTTAGCTCTCTTTCTTGTATTGATAGAAAAGTAACAAGAAAGCACTCAGATAACTTTATTTTTTATTTTAGTGAATCACTAAAGAATGTTTCTATTTACTCAAATTTATATTTATGTGTCTCTTGTCTTAGCTTCTTTTTTTTTTTTTTTTTTCAATTAAATTTGTCTTTTAGTTTTAATACTAAAATAAATAATGGAGTTTGTCAGGAAACAAAATAGATCAGTTAAAATCTGCAGACTTGTCTGGGGGAGGGGTAAAATTTAATATCTTTGTCATTATTAACATTACGAAAAAAAATTGGTGTAAAATGTAATTCTATAGCATTTTTTAAAAAAATATTTAAGAATTTAATTTTGAGTGTTGGGTGTGACCTCTAATTTTTAAATGATTGAAATTAAATTCGGGTTTTCATTGTCAGCCCTTAAAATTATTAATTTTTGGTTTAAATCTGGTGAGTGAAGAGGGTTTAGGGGTGAAGGAGACCAAATTATTGAATAGTTAATTTTTTGTTGTTATTTGAGATATGTAAAAATTTTAGGTGTAAAATTTAATTTTCTAGTTTTTATATTCTATAGCATTTTCACGAAAAACACATTTTGAGAAAAAAATTTATGAATGTAGCTATTTTATCATTTAGCTATGATGAGTAGGCACTTCCCCCACTAGGCAGTCTAGAGCAAACTTTTGTGGACATGCATTGTTCTCTGTGGCTTTTAAATTAAATGTTGTCATTTACTCTTATTCATATTCATCTTTAATGAAACATGGGGAATTGCCCTAATTACACGGCTCCTCCATAATGGATTTTTTAAACTATTAAATTAACAAATAATTATCAAATGTAAGTTTTCTTGACTATTTGAGGAACAACTAATGAAACTACAAAAAAAACAAAAAAACAAGCTCTTTACTATTAGGATTTTGCTTTAGGCGAAGGCTGTCAAAAAATTATTTAAAGGGCCCTAGTGATATTTGGACTTTCATATTAATCTAAATAAAAAAATGCTACACAACTTTTTTTGACATGTTTTTGTCAAAAAATGTTGACAACATTAATTCAGGTCCCCCTTAAGGGGAGAATGGGGACAACTAAAACCTAAGAATTGATATGACAATATTGTCCTGAAATGTATTATTTCTACTTACAATTTATGAATAATGGGTCACTATTATTAAGCTTTGTCTCATTATCCAGGAGTAAATACAATAAAACTTAATTTACATTTTAGTAATTAGGTTTTAAAATAATATATTCTTATTTCCAGTTTTAAAATGTAATATAGATATGAATTTAAGAAGTATTATATAAACCAAAATAAAATATAAGACCGTAATTACATATTTAACATTAAATGTCTAGATAGTCCTAAAAAATATATTGATGATATAGGTTAATATTTTTACAAAAGACTGAGCTAATGTATGAGAAATCTCTAGTGTTGGCAAGGATTGAACTATTTTATATTTCCACACAACAAAAATAGTGTATAAAGTAAACAAGGCATCTTAGCGAGAAACTTGTTAAAATAAAGTACATTTCACACAATTAAGAAAAAAAATGTTTATTTTAAAATAATATTAATGAGTATTATATAGATTTTAAATAAAGAAATTGATAAGTGCTCTATTTTTTAAATTTGAATTTACTCAATTTACTGTTTGATTTTATTAGAACATCTGTTACTTATTTTATCTTCTTTTTTTTTTTTTTTTTTTTTTTTTTTTTCCCCTTTCTCATGTGTATGATGTGAATATTTTAATATGATGGAAAGCATTTGTGGGTTTTTTGTTGTTTTTTTTATAGTGTTAGCCTCCCTTTCAACCATTTAGGAGTCATAGAGGGAGGGGCTATATATGGGTTGCCACCCCATTTTAATTACCCATGGCTCAATACAAGTTTATATTTACAAATAAAAAATTGTACTGGACGGAACTTGAACCTGCAGTGTCAGAATTGCGAGAGCCGAACGGATCCTCTGAGCTAGTCTGGCACCACAAGCATTTGTGGTTTTATTTATTTTTCAATGACTAAATTCTTCTTCTTCTTAAGTTTTAGTACTCTATCTAAAGGGGAAAAAAATTGGATTAATTTATCTTGATCAGTTAATGATATATTTCCCTGGAACTGAATCTGAGATACAGTGTGTGTGTATGTAGGTCTATTATGTATATATGTATGTGTGTGTGTATATATATATATATATAAACATACTGCTATCCACAATTTACCTAATAAAGATACTACCAGGTATGCAAGTTTAAAATGTCGTTTTAATTCCAATAGAATGCGCTCTTAGCCTATTGAAGGATTTGCTTATCTCTAAACGCTATTTTGTTTGTTAGTCATTTGTTTACAAAAGTCAGTTGTTTTTAAGTCGTTTACGTGGACGTATCATACCTTTCTTTGGTGTTAAAAATGTCTAATTTTAAGCCAAATAAAGAGTATTTGCGGCATGTCATGATTTTCTTATTTAATCAAAAGAAAAAGGCATCTGAATGTCATCGAATTTTTGTTGAGACTTATGGCGATCTTGCTCCAACCGTCAAGACATGTGAACGTTGGTTTCAACGTTTCAAACGTGGTGATTTTGATGTTACTGATCAAAAACGAGAAAATCGACCAAATCGACTACGAGCTTCTCAAGCCCGGCGAAACAGTCAATACCGAGCGCTACCTACAACAAATGATCAATTTGAGTCACGCATTGATCGAAAAACGCCCAGAATGGGCTCACAGGCACGCCAAAGTCATTCTTCAGCATGATAACGCTCCTGCACATTCAGCCAGATTGACTAAGGAAACGATTTCTTCGCTTGGTTGGGAACTCCTACCCCACCCGCCGTATTCACCTGACCTGGCGCCTTCTGATTATCACCTCTTCTCATCGATGGGACACTCATTGGCGGAGCAACACTTCAACAATTTCGAAAACGTACGAAAATGGCTCGATGAATGGATTTCAAATAAAGATGAAGCATTCTTTTGGAATGGTATCCATATATTGCCCGAGAGATGGACAAAATGTGTAGAAAGCGAGGGCCAGTACTTTGAATAAAATATATTATACTTTTTTTTAAATTACTGTGTATATATTTTAAGAAATAAACGACATTTTAAACTTGCATACCTGGTAAATCTGTAATTTCTGTTTATTTTTTCAAACCATGGATAAGTTTGTTAATAACTGAAACTGTCCAAAAGAAAATTTGTTCTATGGAAAGAATCAGCAATGTCATATGTTATAATAAGAATTAATGGGGAAAAAATTCTATCACTGAGAAGCAACATTATCTAAGTAGGTTTATCATGTTACATGGTTGGATGTTCGTTGGCCATCGAGTCTTATACTGGAGAAATTAGTCAGGTTTTTGACCAGGATCAGAAGAATAAATTAATCCCAAATTATTTTATTATTGCCGACGTTTCGACTTAACTTGTAAGTCACCATCAGGGCGATAGTGATGTCTGGAGATATCTCCAAGGGGGGTTTATGGTCACATCTCATAGTTTGGACACTGAGATGTGACCATTAACCTAACTTGGTGATCTCTCCAGACATCACTTACATGACTAATTTCTCCAGCATTTATCGTGAAAACATTTTAAATGGAGAGAGTTAAGAATAAATAAGAATAATTTGATCTAACAAGCTGGAGAAGGATATGAGAGTTAAAGGTAAGGTGGCTCTAGTCTGTACTATCTTCGAAGAAGAATGTGAGAAGTGCTCAACATTCTTAAATATGTCTAATATGCATTTTCGTAAAAATGTTTTAGACATTAAAATAGAAAAATAAGTTTTCACCTTCTATTCTACTAATTTTTATAATAAAACTTTAAGATCGTAGACATTAAGAATTACTCTTCTGGTCTTCCTCTAAACCCTCCATACACTTCAATTTCAGCCAAAAATTATTTTATTCATCTGTTTTTAATATCAACTCTAAATTTTGAATTTGGCTTCTATATTAAAAGTATGAGGGCCTGAATTACCTTTGTAGGTACAATTTATATTTTTTTTCTTTTTTTAAAAAAAATTAGTTTAAA
>KZ808217.1:147633-170357 GCA_000696205.2 Oncopeltus fasciatus
TTAAATTTAAATTTTTAAAAATAGTATAATTAAAAATATATAGCGCTAATGACCACTGGCAGTCGATATGCACTATTATAAAAATAAATAAAAAAATAAGTATCCTAAGTAAGATTTTAAAAAGTATTGTTACATTGAAGGTTTGTAATATATGACCCTAGCAGAGAGTTATGAGAACAGTTTTTTTATATAAGGACTTAAAAAGTAAGTTATTATACATAAATATGTATTATATACCCATTGCAACTTAATACAAATTGTATTCAGGGTGTTTCTATATTGAAGAAATTTTAGTTTATTTAATTATGTTTAACTTAAACTGCATTTTTTACAAAATGTAAAAAATGAAAAATCGTACTATACATAATTTTTTGTGTGTGGTATTTAATCCCACGCAAATTTTAACAATTTTTAGTGCAAGGAAACAGAATAAAAAATCTAACTGTCTTGGCTGACTAAAAATCATACTATACATAGTATAGTTATGGGTGTGTATATATATAAAGACATGTTTCAATAATATTCTTTAATATTAAATAGTTCATTTTTATCCTTTATTTTTCATTTTAACTAATCTTTCAAGAAGGAAAAGTTTAAGCTGCAATTATCTAGTAGAAAATTAGTACTGCAATGTAACAAAACTCCCCTTTCATTACTCAGACTAATAGAATAGCCTCATTTATAACTCATAAGTACCTTATTTTTAATTTTCTAGGAAATAAAGGCAAATTTCAGAAAAGAAAAAAAAATTAGTTGAAAGGCCCTGATTAGTATAGTAAGACCGTGAAACTGATTGGACGGTAAAATAATAGTAATTGGATTTGTGTGGTGAACCTTACCTTAAGCCTTTTAGTTTAGTAACTACCTGGATTTATGTATTCTTGTCACTATTGAAATTAATTATCACTCTTATGGTGGTAAACAGTTTGTTTTATAAAGCACTTGCTTAACTCTGAAGCAATGGAAATGTTTTATTTTTTTCTAACCCTTTGCTTAGAGACCAGCAGGGAGGGAATAAGGTAAATTGAAACTTAACCTTCAATAAGTCCTCTTCCCTTGCTGTATACATAATATAATTGCTTACAAGTTGGCCATTATCTTTTGAGTTACTTGAAACTTTGATTTAATTAAATGAGGGATGATCATTCCAATTAAGTATTTTGTTGGCTTATTTAATCATCATTTATTTTCCAAACCTGAAAAACCACTGATTAGCTAACTGAGATCTCAAAGAAGCTCTGTCAATAAGAAGGTTAGAATACCTTATACCTATATTATGTACTTCCTAAATTTTATTTCATATAAAATAGGCAATAATACATGAATGGAATACCTTGACATATTTTTTATCAATGCTGGAATCCTCAGAAAAGGATTGAGTATTATTTCTCATTTTTTCTTTTTTTTTTTTCAATATGAAACAATAAATTGCTAAAATTCTTAATATAATATTAAAATAGTAAATTTTCTTTACATAATCATCTATATTTCCAGAAAGATAACTGATTGTTTCATCCATGCTGTTTGAGTAAAGGAATCAAATAAGGAGTTTCAAAAATTGGGAAACAGTTAAACTAATCCATGACCATTCTGTAAATATTAAACTAATCCTGCACAATAAAAAAAATCTGTCTGGCAGGAGCTGTATAAAAACTAAAAAAATTATCAATATCGTCATTAAAGGATATATATATTTTTTTAACTTCCCTTGTAAATATCATTCCTTTCATGCTTAAATTTCTTCATAATAAAGAAACAAAAAGTCTGAGCTTTTTATAAAAACTATACAGAATATTAATAGAAAATACAATTTTTTGTTACATAGGTCCTAAGAACAGATTTCAGGGCCTAGATTCCACTATTAGTGTTTTTCTTAATTAAAATTGGCATGTCGCTTTTAAATTCACCTCAACTGTAGCCACCAGATAACATATCGTGACATCACCTTTGGTAAACATCCTGGTGTGGATGATTTCTTGGTGCCCAGTTAGGGCCTTATTGCAGAAACTCTGCAGCCTGCAAGACAATGGTCCTCCTTTTTACTTTCGTGAAGTTTGTGACTCATTCATGCCTGTGTTCAGACTGGTCAAAGGAGAAAGAATTTATGGCAACTCACACGGAAGGAAAGAACTTAAGCCATCCACAAGAGAAGTTCGACACCAAAGTTTGTCTCAACAATAGTCACCAGTCTATTAATGGCTTAATATTACCTCAAGTAATCGTATTGAAGCAAGAACTTCTAGGGGCTCAGCTAGGGCAAATACTCTGAAGCCTGAAGGGCACTAGTACTCCTCTTAACATTTGACACAGAGGGGTAGGAGGGACAGATCACATTGAATGAACCACAAGAGAGATGCAACACCAAATGCACCTCAACAGTTAATTTAACACTGCTTATATGCCACAGTAAAAAAAAAAAAAAACCATTCCGCTTTAATTATTTCAGAGCTTTAATAATCATTTTTTATTCCTCAAATACAGTAGAAGTTCGTTCATTATTCAGATTATGTGTAAGATATCTACTTTAGGAAGCTATACAAATCACACTAATTTCTTTTCTGATCATTCTATAAAGAAAAAAAAAATTTGAACAGCACTCAAACAACCAGCTGCCCTCATTTGAAATGTCAAAGCACATAAAGAACCCTTAGCATATTTCGATTGATAAAATCAAGCTATTACTTTCCTTGATGTTGCCTAGAGAAACTTTGATTCTTCACTGATCCTTGGTAGTGAAGTTAAAAATATTAATAATAAAAAAAAAATAGAAATAATATATTGCTGAGGCTAGCTCTAGGGCGAACGAGAAGGAAAAAATGGAAAAACAGGGAGAGCGCCCTCATTTCTTATTGCACGTCGTAAAAATTATACAGAACATAAAAGTTATAATAACTACAGTTTACAGCAATATTGATATACTACTTTTAATATCCCAAATAATTACGAAATTATTAACGGTTATTCAATTTCGTGTTTTCCTTTAAACCCCCTTCAACTCACAGCTTTCGACCAAAAATGATTTCATACATTTGCAAGTAAAAACCTAAATATCAAAATTGTTTCCTACATTTTAAAATTATGAGAATGGTTCAAACCTCGTATGAACATTCTTAAATATGTCCCAAAACGTTCATTACTATTCTACTATCATTAAAAAAATGATTCTGTACATACACTATAATTTTTCATTGGTTACATTATTGTCCTTGCTCGTCTATCCCGGGACGTAACCCGTCCTCAGAGAGAGGAGCCCAGGTTAACCGGCGATAGACTATCTGGCACCCATCTCCTTATCCTAGGATAAGAAGGAGACTAGGCAGGGAGTCAAGGAGGGAGTGAGAGGGGGAGAAAAATGCCAGTGCATTCACTCTCTTTCCAAAACGTTCATTAAAAAATAAATGAAAAAATAAATAAATAAAATTTTTTTTTCTCACTTCTATTGAAACACACAAAAATCAAAAGACAGGAACTAAATANTTTCGATTGATAAAATCAAGCTATTACTTTCCTTGATGTTGCCTAGAGAAACTTTGATTCTTCACTGATCCTTGGTAGTGAAGTTAAAAATATTATTGTTTTATATATATATATAGTGTGTGTGTTTGAAAATGGGGTGGGAAGAGAAAGACTAAATTGAAAAATTAGTGATTATGATTAGTTATTAAACATCTATAGAATGTGGGATTGAGACCCCCTTATTTAAAATATAGAAGCCCAATTTGGTATTTAGACATTCTTTTGCAAAACATTTAATAAGCTTTTTTTTTTCTGGAACCAGATACATAAAAGGGGATTTTGAGTATTATCAAGTTGAGTAATCGTAAAACTTTTTTGTTATTAGAATTATGCCAAAATTGATTGAACATATTAAGAGAAAAATTTAATTTTCCAATGTTTGATATCAATAATGTTTTTACTAAACACTTATCAAAGATGATTTTTAACAATGTAAGGATGTCAAGCACTTACTCCACTCTTCCCTCCAATCTAGAATTTGCTTTTGCAACCTTACCTTCAACTGTTCTTTCTAACTTAAAAGACCCAATTAATTCTTTTAGTTATCTATGCCCATATTTCTTGAAACTCAAGAAAAATAGTTTCACAATTTTTGTAGATTGGCTTTCTTAATCCTACAGCAGTTTCTCTTTATTACATACCTATATAAGCCAAATTTTCTCCATCACAATAAACAAAGCATATTTAATAACAAATTTATTATTAAACCATTATTCCAAAATTTAACAATACATACATCATATGTAATTGCACATGGAATGGATCACATTAACAAATACATACATATAAATATACTTTTACAGTTTATAAAATTGCAAAGCAGTCTCATTGCATCAATACAAATGTTATTCATTATTATACAATTAAACTTAACTCATAAACATAAAATTTGAACCATTTAACAATAAAATTTAACTACAGTTTTTTTTTTTTTTAAATGATTATACCAAATGATATTTCATGAATAATTAATATGTTTCAGTTATGTTCATTTTTAAATTCTTATATTTTAAAGCCTGAACATCTGGATTCAATATAATCATTTGAAAGAGAAGGCTGATTTATTACAGAAAATAATCACCATAAAGGACCATTGCTCTCAAAATTATTTTCTTTGATATACATGAATATGAATATAATAATAGTACTGGTTAAAATTGGTTTTTGAATCAATTTTTATAGTCTTAGTACCATTTAATATTTTTCCAATGGTATAATCACATTTTCATTTCAATTAGTTAAACTTTTCACATATTGAAATACCAGTTTAAATAGGTCCCAAATCTATAGGAGAGGTAAAAGTGAATATATGTCTTGCTTAATAAGGCAAATATATATTACAGCCTTATAGAATAGTCAAAATACATGACCAATTTAAATGTTTACATCATGAAAAGAAAAAATTATATTTCAAAAAGTATTAGCTTTTGTTACATATAAGTAATAACATTTATTTAACCAACTGGTAAAGATTTTAAAAAGCAGTCTTAGCTTTTAGGCAATATCTTTATTTTCTGTGAAGATAAATATCTGTAATAATGAATATTTTTCTGAAAACTAGTATATCTTTGATTAAATCATCTTTAATGAAAATGCTATTTAAAAAGAATACCCTGAGATAATCTCATGCAAAATTGGTACAGCAGGTAACCTGCATTTCTAAACAATTTTAATTTGATTTATGTCGATAAAACAAGGGTCTACAAAATTACAGTAGGCCTGTACAAAAGTGATATGTACATATTCCTGAAAGGAAGTGAAGGGAATGTTTGAGCATGCATGGAAAAAATATGAGAGGAATAAGTGGCTTTGTACATATTAACATTTATCTCCTTTCTTGACTTGAGGATTCAAAGTTCATCATGCTTTGGACCAGAGAATTCTTCATGGGATATGAAGCCATTCTTATCCTTGTCTTCATGTTGGAAGATTTCCTCTACCAGCTTGTCATGGTCTTCAAGCATTTGCTTAACCTCTTCGGCTGCTTCCCCTCCTTCGCCAGCTGCTTCCATCTGTTTCTTCAGGTATTCACTCACTTCCTCCCTTGAGAGCATTTTGTCAGCATCGGCGTCGATCTCCTTGAAGACATTGGTTGTTGGGGCTTGGTCGCCGATGTTCAGAAGTTCAACTTCAAAAGTGAGTGTCGCACCTGTAACAAAATATATTATCTAATTATTACTTTCGTTTGAGCATAGCTCTGTTATTCGAGTTAATTTTGTGTTCACTTTTAAGAGCAACTGTTTTAGATTAGATGAAATCTTGAAGAGCTTATGTGAGGACTATTTAAAGTCTGTTTCAACCAGAGCAATACTCTTTTCTTTTTTTAAATTCGCCTGTTACGTCATTTGATTGAAAACCCTCTGACAATTCTTGATCACCTAATGTAAGTCCGCTACTTCGCTACTTCTGGCTTTTATTATTCATTCTGAACATTGATTTTAAAACTACAGGTTATCTAGATTGCATTATTTTATTTGAAATAAATGATTAAAAATTTTAAAATATTTACTTCACGATGACGTCATTTTTCAATATTATTTATCACTCTTGAAATTTACTGACTGAAGGATTAATAATTTTTTTTTTTTTTTATAATAAGAAATTCATAAGCACTATAACTTCTTCTGTTCATGAGTATGAAGGTTATTTTTATAACAACTGTTCCTTGCAGTTGATCTTAAGTCGATAGGAAGCAAGGAAACGAACTAAAATGAAAAGCATTTGAAATGTTTTTTAAAAAAATCTAAATTTTACGAATCGGAAATTAAATCGATGATGCATTGATGTAATTCACAGAAAACAGCTATTAATAGTTATATTATTTCAAATAAAACTAAAAGCTGACAAATTTATCTACCTCCTTTATATATTACTTACTGAATAATAGATATTCTAATGCCTTAATATCAAAAGATCTAAATTATCGAATTCTAAGTGTGAATATAGTACAAGTATAATCTTAACATACTTACAGATTAAATATAATATAGTATTAGATAAATATAAAGTGGACTAACCCCCTGGGATGACATTTCCTGCACCCCTGTCTCCATAGGCGAGCTCAGGAGGGATTGTGAGTTTCCTCTTTTCACCAACGCACATATCCGTGAGACCCTGGTCCCAACCCTTGATCACTTGGCCTACACCCATCTGAAAGGTGAACGGCTGCTCTCGGTCATGGCTATATATAAAATACAAAAAAAAAATTATTAACACGTATATAATTAATAAATAGAAACAAACAATAAAACCATTACCCAATATTGAAACATTTTCCACTGAAGTTACCATAGGGCAAAATGGTTAATAGAATTAAATAAGTTCTGTAGGGGACACAGATTCATGGACCCCACCATGACCAACTAATATTCATAAAGTTTTCAGTCATATCATTGCTTTGGCATATTAGATCTGGCTTTCTATTGAGTTTCACTGCTCTAAATTAAATGTTACAGCGGCTACATCGAAAAAAAAAAACAATTTTTACTCAAATTATCCATCAGACGAACCAGGTAATTCCTACATATACTGGTTAAAATTTGCTGAGCTGGGCGCCAAGGTAGCTCATTACTCTCACTTCTGTTACAGCTGGCATACTTACTTATTTATATATATTATATAATNCAGCGGTGAGCAGAAATTAAATTTTCAATTATTCACCGATCCTGCATAGTAGAGTCTAAATATAAGACAGGTGCCTAAATAAAACTGCGTTTCTCGACAGAGGAATCATGTTCAGCTTAGAATTTCGGAAATCGCGTGTCATAAGAAAATGAAGATATTCGCTTTGGGACGATGACAATACTTTTGAAAAATCTTTACAGATCTCCATCGATTATAAGGAGATGCTAAAAGATTGATGGTTAGAGTGTAGGAAAGGGGAGTTAATAGCCGGCAGGAAGGGTTGTGTTTGATTAATGAAGGTGGAGATAGAAGGGTAATTAGGCACTGATAGTACAATAGGAGGCACTCCACCAAAACTCGTCTTACACTGCTCATGTATTGCTACCTCTATGGACAATCAGAGTGGGAGCCAACCAATGACGTCATAAACTTATGATAACACATAGCACTGTTAAATAAACCAGATTCCCCAAGGCACTAATATGGATATAAATAAGATTTATAAGTCTATAGCGCTGGTACAGCGGATCCTAAACAGATTTCTAATGCCTTATTAAAGATGAATAAAAATAAATATAAAAGACTAATTTGAGCTTAAAAGTTAAAAATATTATTGTTTTATATATATATATATAGTGTGTGTGTTTGAAAATGGGGTGGGAAGAGAAAGACTAAATTGAAAAATTAGTGATTATGATTAGTTATTAAACATCTATAGAATGTGGGATTGAGACCCCCTTATTTAAAATATAGAAGCCCAATTTGGTATTTAGACATTCTTTTGCAAAACATTTAATAAGCTTTTTTTTTTCTGGAACCAGATACATAAAAGGGGATTTTGAGTATTATCAAGTTGAGTAATCGTAAAACTTTTTTGTTATTAGAATTATGCCAAAATTGATTGAACATATTAAGAGAAAAATTTAATTTTCCAATGTTTGATATCAATAATGTTTTTACTAAACACTTATCAAAGATGATTTTTAACAATGTAAGGATGTCAAGCACTTACTCCACTCTTCCCTCCAATCTAGAATTTGCTTTTGCAACCTTACCTTCAACTGTTCTTTCTAACTTAAAAGACCCAATTAATTCTTTTAGTTATCTATGCCCATATTTCTTGAAACTCAAGAAAAATAGTTTCACAATTTTTGTAGATTGGCTTTCTTAATCCTACAGCAGTTTCTCTTTATTACATACCTATATAAGCCAAATTTTCTCCATCACAATAAACAAAGCATATTTAATAACAAATTTATTATTAAACCATTATTCCAAAATTTAACAATACATACATCATATGTAATTGCACATGGAATGGATCACATTAACAAATACATACATATAAATATACTTTTACAGTTTATAAAATTGCAAAGCAGTCTCATTGCATCAATACAAATGTTATTCATTATTATACAATTAAACTTAACTCATAAACATAAAATTTGAACCATTTAACAATAAAATTTAACTACAGTTTTTTTTTTTTTTAAATGATTATACCAAATGATATTTCATGAATAATTAATATGTTTCAGTTATGTTCATTTTTAAATTCTTATATTTTAAAGCCTGAACATCTGGATTCAATATAATCATTTGAAAGAGAAGGCTGATTTATTACAGAAAATAATCACCATAAAGGACCATTGCTCTCAAAATTATTTTCTTTGATATACATGAATATGAATATAATAATAGTACTGGTTAAAATTGGTTTTTGAATCAATTTTTATAGTCTTAGTACCATTTAATATTTTTCCAATGGTATAATCACATTTTCATTTCAATTAGTTAAACTTTTCACATATTGAAATACCAGTTTAAATAGGTCCCAAATCTATAGGAGAGGTAAAAGTGAATATATGTCTTGCTTAATAAGGCAAATATATATTACAGCCTTATAGAATAGTCAAAATACATGACCAATTTAAATGTTTACATCATGAAAAGAAAAATTTATATTTCAAAAAGTATTAGCTTTTGTTACATATAAGTAATAACATTTATTTAACCAACTGGTAAAGATTTTAAAAAGCAGTCTTAGCTTTTAGGCAATATCTTTATTTTCTGTGAAGATAAATATCTGTAATAATGAATATTTTTCTGAAAACTAGTATATCTTTGATTAAANTATTTTTTATTTTTTATTTTTATAAATCTCTATAAACCAAAAACCACGTATTTTGCAAGAGGTCACAAGCAAGCGTCATTTTCAACATCGTTCATTAAGACTCGTTTAATTGGTTGAGCATTAAACGAGTCATAACGAACAGTGTGCTTTGGCAAGAACTTACTTATTTCGAACCAAATGTAGTTCTAAAATCTATCTCTTCTACCAAATTATCTATTTTTAATTATATCTCATTTATTTTTAAGTAATGAAGAGATTTAACTTTGTACTTTATTTATTGTTATAAATAATTGTTTATTATTAATATGAAGTTATTTTTTATTATTTTATTTTATTGCGATCTCAGAAATATGTAAAGCTAAGACAATGTTAATTTGAAGTAAACTTTTACTTGCTTAGGCTATCCTCCTTCATAAAAGAAAATTTACCTGAAACTTATAAACTAATATATTCTTCTAAAACCTTACACTATGAAACTCTTAAAACTCTAGGATAAGACTAGAAAGATTATGAAAGAAGAAAAAAGTGATAAAAACTCTGAAAAATGGGGATAAAGTTATAATAATATGTTTAGAAAAAAGTTTTAATAAGACTATATTTTTAAAAACTGGATAATATTAAGCTTCTCCTCTGAATAAAACTCTTTTACAAGTTGAAACCTAGACTCTGAGAAAATTAAAAAAAAAATATATTCAATTTCCAAACTATTGTTTCAAATTTTAACCAAAATTTTTATTGATATAACACAAAGATTTTGTAATATTTTTCATAAAATGTGTAAAATAATTCATTAATCTACACAAAAATATGTAGATAATAATACAGCTTTTAACAGTTGCCTCGAATGAATCAAGCTATTCATTGTCAGGTAAGTACTCTACACAGCGGTGAGCAGAAATTAAATTTTCAATTATTCACCGATCCTGCATAGTAGAGTCTAAATATAAGACAGGTGCCTAAATAAAACTGCGTTTCTCGACAGAGGAATCAAGTTCAGCTTAGAATTTCGGAAATCGCGTGTCATAAGAAAATTAAGATATTCGCTTTGGGACGATGACAATACTTTTGAAAAATCTTTACAGATCTCCATCGATTATAAGGAGATGCTAAAATTTTAAAACGTCCATGCAAGAATTCTCAATTTCAACTATACTCATGATAACGAATTTTTTACGATTATAAGTTTTAGCTTTCTTCTAAAACCCCCTTCTCCTCATCCGATTTCAACCAATATATACATATAACGTGAGGTTGGTTGGCCGAACCTTCCCTTTCGCTAATTTAGTCTGGTTTCAACTTTGGATGTTATTCTGGAGAAATTAGTCAGGGTTTCGGCCAGGATCAGAAAAAGAAAATACTCCAAAATTGTTGGGTAATTATTCTATTATTACCGCAGACGTTTCGACTTAACTCGTAAGTCACCATCAGGCAATATACGTAGAGATCTCCGAGTGAGGTTTATGTTTTACCATATAGAGTTAAGTTCTGCAGTCTCAGATGTAACCATAAACCACCCTCGGAGATATCTCCAGATATCACCATCACTAATTGTTTTATTATTGCCAACGTTTCGACTTAACTTGTAAATCAGTTAAGTCGAAACGTTGTCAATAATAAAATAATTAACCAAAAATTTTGGAGTATTTTATTTACCTAAGTCTGGCCGAAACCCTGACTAATTTCTCCAGCACGCACGCACGCACGCACGCACGCACACACACACACACACACACACACACACACACACACACACACNACTATTGTTGTCACACACACACACACACACACACACACACACACACACAGTTTCTCTTTTATAGATCATTGAAGAACTGAACGAAACTTTTAGAATCACTTGGAGAAAAGTTGGAAATCTCACAGAATCCTCCTTGCTAACGGGTCCTGAAAATTTAAACCATCAAATAAAGAACCGGCATAATCTAATAAGGCAGGAACCCCTTACATGTATTTCTTACGAGTCCATATGAAAAAAGTAAAAAACGGAAAAGGCATTTGAATCCCGCGGCAAAGGAAGCCCCAAGCTCCATCTGGAAAAGAGCACAAAACATGTGGTGACATGGTCCATTCGTGCCAGAAAATGCAATAAGAGCATTCACCTTCTACGGTTTGATAATGCATTCGCATTTATGTACTCAGTACGTGTGAAAACAGCACATTTCCTACTGGGGAAAACAGATTGTATTTTTGGAAAATCCAATATAATTGAGATTCCGTTGATCGCCAGACGATTAGCCAGGGAAGGAGATTAGCCCCCTCCAGGGGTGAAAATGGCTTGTGAACTTGTTAACAAGTCCAGATTAGTTTGGATTTGAAAGAAAAGGTTTTCCCGACACAAAACTTTTCCCTTCCTTCTCGAGATTAGGAAGTGTCATGATCCCTACTTGTTCCGACCGTTTATAGTCCTGATAGTCCATCCGGAGAACTAATTATGCTTTTATTGATCCTGGTCCTGCCATTCGCCCTCAATTTATTTTCCCAGGATATTCATGTTCTATCTTGTTTTTCGTATATGTTCCTCGTACCTAGAGCATTGATTCCTAATCTATCTTTCCACTAATTAATTCATTCCTTGAATGAATGCTCTATAATTAAATAAATCCATTAGTTATTACCCATTATTAGTAACTGACCATTAATAAAGATGAGGATGATTTGAAATTAATTTTTCCGCCTATTTTCCGCTAGAGTTTTTAATTTGTAATAAAATATAAAAATAATAATGACCACAATAAATTACGCGTTTTTAATTTGAAACATATAAATTTTGCCCAGAATAAAAATAAAACTGCGTTCAACTTTTTTTAGGAGAAATTTGCCAAAATTTTCTGAGGTCCTCCTTCATTATTAATTTTAAATTGTTTTTTTTTTATTGCAGCATTATTAATGATCATAAATGCTCTACTATACATAAACATAAAAAAATATTCTAGTTTCTCCTCCCATACCGGTTGGGGCTCTGTAAAATCAAATATGAATATAAGAACTGGCTTTATTCCCCACACAATATATCATTTAAATGAGATATTTCAAGAGGCTTGAGTGTCCTGCAGGAAGAATATTATCCCACGGCTAAGGATATTCTCGCGTGATATCTGTTCCTGAAGAGAATATGATTATGCCAGTCATGAGATCCATTTTTAATGCTTTTATATAAATATTTAAATAGCATTAGGTTGAGTTATGCTTGGAAGAATGTATTTTCTTTTCATAAAAATGAAAAGCAAGATATATGACATATACTTCTAAGCTAAAATGTTTATAAAAATATGATATATTTATTTAAAAAGCTGTTTTGAATTAAATTAATGAGCTACACAGATTACTTTTCAGAAAGAATAACTAATAAGGAGAAAAATTACGTGTTGACTGTTTTTACATTTTGAGGTCAACTGAAACAATTATAGTATTTTTATGTGTGTGTGCGCGCGCACGTAAAAGAGGGAGAGAAATGGATAGTGAGAGTGTAAATTTGAATAAACTGAAAATTGATGAGGATATATATTGTATGAGGATCTATTATGAAGGCTTAATATAATTATAAATAAAANGAAAATAATTGTTTTATATTTACATGTGATACCCCCTCTCTAGTCAGGCTTACCTTTTGAGATGGGTATCCATTGGCATTAGTTTTGTAAATATTTTTCAAATAAATCTTTTTTAGGTTAAAAAAAAAACATATAAACTCAAAACTGTGAGTAATAAATTTAGCACAAAAAACGGATTCATATTAGTTTTTAAATTACTTGAGTTAATTTGTAAAGTGATCACCAAGGATTGAAACCCATAAATGATTTTTTCTGAATTCAAATAATGTATAAAGTGAAACTTTCTAACTGTAAACAATTACTGAATTTTTATTTGACGCATAAAAGTAATAAATATTTAGAGATATGACATTATTATTTATTTAAACGTCTCAACAAAGTAAAATGAGCATTAGTTACTAGAACACCTCAGTATTCTTGTTAAATTTCAAATATTAATTAATAAAATAAAAAAATACAACAAAAACAAAAACTTTTGCAAAAATATGGGCTACAGAAGACTTAGTGAAGTGCCTATTGTTATTGTACACTCCAGAAATAAAATAAAACACCGGCAAAAGAACTCAGAAGTCAAATAAAAACCGCAGAAATACTTGTGTGGAAAGGTGAGAGTTCAATGTAGTACTTTTAATTTATAAAAAAAAAATCAATCTTATTAAACTCCAATATTATTATTTATTCTACATTATTATCCTCATTAAAATCTGGACATTGTTGTAAAGGGATCTATGACCTCCTCCCAAACAAAATTCTGACTTCTGATAATCTCTCAAAAACGGGGAAAATTTATTCCCACAAATTGATCCGTATCTTGAATTTCGGACACTTTCCGTGGCTTCTACCACAGTTCTTCAGCACCGGCTATCGATTGACGATAATTATAAAAGTAAGGCTCATAACAACGTAAAATTGATCTTTTATGAGAGGAAATTTACCTTTATGTACGGTAAAACTATACAAAATAAGTCTCCTGCAATTATTACTCCTTGGGATTTACATATGTAATTAATTTTTTTTTAAGTTTCTTAATCATAGTTTCACCACAATTAATTTGTATCAGCACATTTCCCAAAGGAAAATAAAGGTATTCACTTAGGTAACATGATAAGAATTTTCAAAAATTTTAACGGATCTCCAAAGATCCTAAATTGGGAAAGCTAAAAATATGGCCCGGTAAAAATTATATACAAAACCAAAGTTAGTATTTCATTATTTTTTTGCAAACCGCTGGATAAATTTCTAAATGGCTAAAATCGGTTGGGAGGGGGAGGTTCAACGGAAGGCAAAAAAAAAATTTATAACGAAAGAGACGTAATATTTAATTTTATTGTAACACTTAGTTTCCTTAAAATCTCATATTAAGAATCATATTTAAGAATGTAATTTCAAGTGTTATGAAGGTCCATTATTTTAAAAATATAGTGACTAATTTGGTTTTTAAACTTTTCTCTGTAAACCCTTGAATTGATTAATTTTTGGTTTTTCTATAAATCGGATGGGATAGGTAGGGTAGGGGGTTAATATCTTCATTGTTATTTGATTTAAGAATAATTTAAAGAACATATTAAGTGTTGTTGTAATTTTCTAGTCTTTGGGTTCCACAAAACTTGCACGAAAAATAATTGCTAAGGAAGGAACTTACGGATGGAAGTCCTATGGGTGAGAGCTTTAAGCTCACCCATCGAACTCCTCCTAGATCTGGCCAGTCTAGAGCAACCTTTGACACTGAAGTTCTCTCAGGCTTGCAAATTACATGTTTCAGCCACCCTTTCAATCACTTAGAGTAATGGGGGGAGGGGCTATCTACAGGTAGCCATCCCATTCTAAACAGTGATGGGTCGAGGCAAGCTTTTGTTTATAGTAAAAGCTTGCCCTGGGCGGGATTTGAACCCGCAGCGTCAGGATTGAGAGACCTGAACAGGCTCCCGTAGCTACTCTGGCGCCCCAAGATGTACTATAATTTATTTCATGTTTCATAGGGAAAAAAGAAAAGAAAATAACACTGCTTAGATTAAGCAGCTCCTGCCTGGCGGACTTTTCTTCTTTTTTTTTTTCTTTTTTTTTTTTTTTTTTTTTCATTGNTTTTTTTTTTTTTTTTTTTTTGGTCGACCCTACTTTTCAATTGTGTCCTGTTGTTTCTACTAAGAATTAAGATGCCAAAATGCAGGCGAACTACGAAACCCATAGGAAGTTGTTGAGGATCCCCAGCATAACCCTTTAGTTGAAGAGACTAATGAGGGCCGATGAGAATTCCCTTAAGAGATTAGAGTAAGGAGTTCTAAGGGTTTCTTGAGATATACTGACTTCGCTGAAGTAATGCCGAACAGGTGGTTCCAGAGAGGATCTAACCGACTGAACAGGTCTGTGGCTTCCTTGTGTGCCGGCTCTTTTACATATTTTTGAAAATGTTTCACAATTATCATGTTTAATTTATAGATAATTTTATAATACATATTATATTACATTTATACATATTGTTAAAGAATCATATGACGTGAGGACCTGACCTGTTCGGGAAGGGGCCAATCGAAAAATGACGCCTCGTCAGAGAAAAGAAGTAGGGTAACTTAGAAATCCTTATTAGAATCTCCTTGGCCTGCCTCGGCTCCTCTACGGAGTTATAAAAGCAGCTCGCCAGCGGCCCCTGAGCCAGTTTTAAGTTAGTGTCAGTTTCCGTATCAAATCGCGTGTCTCAGAGCCACGGGCTAGTCGTTGCCTTTGCAGTGCCGGTAACAGTTATAGGTGACAGTAATTAGCAAGGTCTTTTAAGGCCTCTATGTAAATAGGCACATTTAATTTATTCGTATACATCTCTTTATTGGCTGAAAGTAATTTATATTTTTTTATTTATTTTTTAGTTATTAAGGACAGCAGTTTCGATTGTTATCTGTAGTTATTAAGAGTACTTATTTGTTATAATAAATTAACTTTCTTAATTATTATTGACCAATATAAATTTAACATAAGACAATTTAACAACATATTGGAAACGGACTAAGCTCTTGTCAGGAAAGTTTTTCCATCTGATTTTCGTTTAAAGCTTCAAAAAAAAAAAAAAAAAAAAAACTGAAAGTAAAAAAAAAAAAAAAAAAAAAAAAAAAAAAAAAAAAAAAAATCGGAAGACCAGGAGAAAAAACACTAGCTGAGGAAAACCCCAAAGTCTGTCATGAGAGACGTCAGACATGACGCCAAGAAGGGTTTTCCGATCCATCACTAATTTTAGAAAATTTTATTTTAAACCTACTTTTGTTCTATAACATTTTGCGTATCTATAACAATATTGAAGCGACTCAATATGTTTTCTTTATAAACTTCCTTTCCCGTTGGACCGATTTCAACCTTTGCAAAAATATTCCAAACATAATTTCTCATTACAAAAATTACTGACATATAGCTTGATTTCATTACGAAAAACTTGTTAATTTTGTGTGAGAAGTAAATATCTCCCTTCAAGTCCCTAATCTGCTAGGACTAATTGATATTGATAACATTTAATAATAATTAGCCGTGTTATATATTCAAGATAAGAAAAAGTGAAGAGTACTTCAAATTTCACTTTTTAATGAAACTGGAGTGAGTGACGTGAAATTTGAAGTTAATGAGAGTACACCATGCAGAAGTACACTACCAAGAAGGGCGTGCAGTCAAAATTCATGCTGCGCCAAGGAAACAAACCTTTCAGGAAACCATACACTTTTTGTGGTTTCTTTAATGAATTTAAAGGGGGGAGGGGGAATAAAGTGACAGATAAATTGGAATGGGTAAGAGGGTCTTTAGGGCTCCCATCAAGGGAGGGGGAAGCTGAGGAGCTCCGAGCACAAAGGCTCCAGGAAAATGAATAAATGCCCCGCCTAAAAACGAAGTTTCCCTATGTGGACTTTGCGGGACATCAAAGGGGAAGGGGCTTAACGACATTTTTCCAGAAGTCAAAGACTTTAAGGGCTTCAAGGGAGAGGACTTCCGAAATGACCGGTGAGGAGGTAGGCCCTTCAACCAACACAATAAGCCTAGTGGGGGGGAATTAAGTCTTCTTGGAAATACACAGTGAACTTAAGTTGCAAGGAATGTCTAAAACAAAAATGATCTCTACACACTAAAATCTGCTTACAAAAAAAAAAATATATATATTTAAAGCTAGAGAAAATATGACCTGATATTTAGAAAGGTTAATTGGAAGAACACTATTAGCAGATTTCTCGTATGGAAATGACCTTGGTGCCATGTAAAAAATTTTCAACAGATCTCAGATACTTTTAAATTTATAAAAGGTAAGAATATGGTCTGATGAAAAAAAAAAAAAGAATATNGAGGAAATATATATATATAAATGGGCTCCAGTGTCCGAAATTCTTAATATAATAATAAAGATAAAGAAAACCGTCGGATGAGTTTCTTAAAGGCTGACATCGTTCGAGCGAGATTTATAAGAAGACAAGATGTGAAAACGCGAATTTCTTCATTACTGGCCCAACTAATATGAAAATTATAAAACTTTTTTTTTTTAAATTAAACAATTAAGGGAGAAATTTAAGAATTTGATTCCGAATGTCAGGCATACCATCTTATTTTTTAAAAATATAAACAAAATTCAAAATTTTTGCTTTTCATTGCAAGCTCTTGAAGAAAATTATTGTTTGTTGAAGTTGAATGTGGAATGGAGGTGTTTAGAAAATCAAATTTTATGATTGTAATATCTAACTTATTATTGTTGTCGTATTTGCCTTAGAAGAAAGTTTTTACAATAGAACGGGTGAAATATAAAATTTTCTAACGCTTATGTTACACAACCTTATATGAAAAACACTTTTTAAGTAAAATATTTACGAATTTAAGTACGATAGTCGAGAGCTTCCATCGTTCATTCTTACCGGCTGGACTTGATCAAAGGTCACATTTCTTAACCTTTATTACACTGTCCTCTCCAGCTTGTTAGATAAATATCGTCATTTAGTATTAGTTATATCTATATTTGATGAAACGTGAGAAATAAATTAAGTTACGCAGCTCCTGCGTGGAGGATTTATTATTATTATTTTATTTTATTTTTTTTGCTTTTCGCAAGGAATTGTGGATGAGTTAATTAATGATCAAAGGCCTGAAGGAATGAAGGATAGTTTACCTAGAATGTCAAGTGCCATTAAAAATTGTTCTTTCGATATAGTGGTCAAACTTCCAGTCAAAATTTCCAATCCATCTTACTCAAATGATTAAAAGAAATATTGTAAAGAAAAAAAAGAAGTGAAATAAAACCATTAGGAATGGCGGTACTGGATAGAAGATTAGACAACAAAGTAGGGTCTTCCTGAAGGGATGCAGACTGTGTGTGGCTGATATGTGTTCGAGTAGACACAAAAAATCGCGTGTGTTTGTGTGTGTGTGCTTGGTAAAAAGAGGGTAGGGGTAGGAGCAGGTAAGTGTGGCAGGGGAGGAGTAAAAGAGAGGGGGTGCACAAATCATTGTAGGGGTGGTTTATAGCTGACCGGCTTCATATCTCTTTCATGAAGGCCTCCCTCCGACCCTTGCTATTTTATTATCTTCAGTTTACCGCAGATTTACTTTCCATTCAGACCTCTTGGCCAGCAGTTAGGGAGGCCGAGGTGTCAGGGGTAACGACACCCTTACCCCCACAACTTCCGCGCTTTACCAAAGGTACTTAACTCCATGGTAATAGGGAAAGGCCCTTTTATTCCAACGGTTTAAGTTATACAGGATACATATTTAACAATCCTACTAAACAATACATTAAACGCATCCTCAATTAAAGCAAAATAAGAATATTGCAATAAAGAGCTAAATGGCCTAGTTAACAGCTTTTAATTATAATATTCTCAGTTTCACTAGTATATTGCTGCCATAACTACTGGAATATAATAAATAAACTACATAGCTCCCTGTCAATACTTTTGAAATAATATATTTCATAGTTTTTATTTTAGAAGAATTAGTTATTATTATCACTCGTAAATTGCATTTGTTATTTATGTAATGTTCAGTGGTTCAAATTATTATCAGAAATCAGAATTTTACTATAAACTCCAAGAATAATATAGTAGTGCAAAGAATTGCAAGCAGAACTAAAATAAGGTAGTAAACAGTAAACAAACAATTAAAACACAATAACAATAAACAAAATAAAGTTATTAGTTAAATTTTTTCATAAACACTTGATTAAAAGAGAAAGCAGCATGAGAAAGATTTCCTTAAAAAATGAATGTCTTAAAAGAGACTTGGAGAATGTCTTGGCTTTTTGGAGAATAATTTAAATCAAGGATGAAAAAATTTACTCTGAATCGATATTAAATTAGTGACGAATTTTCATAATTAAAAGAAAGAAGTTAATTTAGAATAAAAGTTAAATTATAAGGGGACCTTTAAAAAGTCATTAAACAGATTAATTTGCTTTCTCAGATAATTCAAGAGCTGTTAATGATTTTTTATGTATAATGATGAAAAAGAAAAGATATGTTAGAATGTTTTTCAGATTTTTAGAAATAAATTACATTCAATCGATCAAATATCAATAATTACTTTTAAATCAGTTATGTTTTTTTAAGAAAAAAACTCGGATCATGGGATCAATATCCTCAAGGTGTAATTTTTAAAGATAAATTATTTTTTCCTGCACATTTTTTCGATTATTCTTTATTACACAAAAATTTAAATTTCTAATAGACAGTTTAATAGTGGTGTTTGGTATTTTACATTCAAGAATCAACTAACAACTTAATTGAATGGAAATGACGAAACATTGCTACTTCAAATGATACCTTTTAAGAATTTATTAGTTGGCATTTAAAAAAAAAATAAAAATAAGTATTTGCTTCCTTTTCAACCACTTAGTTTAACGGAGGGAGGAGCTAATTACAGGTTGCCATCTCATTGTAAACAACCTCATCACAAGTTTTTATTCGTGGATAAAAGCTTACCCAGGGCGAGATTTGAACCTGCAGCGCCAGGATTACGCGACCCGAACGCATCCTATGAGGTACCCTAGTATTAGTTGGCTTGCATTGATTTTTGTAATGGAGATTGGCCAATTGATTGTTTCACGAATAAATGATAATTTTTTGATAATGTTATTACATAATAAAAACCCTGATAATCAATCAGTTTCTCTAGGAGGAATCCTTGAAACTAAATACATTGAAAGAAGGATTCATATAAGAAGAGCGGAATATAAGAAGAAGAATATGACCAAGGAAGATGAAGCACGCCGACACGAACCTCAAACAATCCCGTACCGGCGAGGTTGGATCTCCTGCCAAAACCTGATCCTGATGGCGACGATCCTCCGACAAAGAGATACAGACAGCTTGCCCCGAGGCGCAACCCTTTGAATGCTCCTCTCCCTGAAACAGCTTGTTTACTGATCCCACGTAAGGGTTTCAAAGGTACGTACGTGGGGCCTGGAGGCGAATACCTCTCTTCGGGTAATACGCCACTTTCCGTTCACGACAGGTACATATATATATGTATAAAGCCGAAGTATGGGAGATTTGGAGCGATGGCTTTGAAGGATTTCTTGCAACAATATCAAGATTTATGATAATTTGAAGGTCTTGCTTTCAATACAACAGTATGGATATCCAATGTAGAATTAAATCAATCCGGGAAGAAAATATTTTATTTGCCATGAATTACACAAGAGTTACACCATGAAAAATTTACATATAGGATAATATATATTGAAATTGTTATTACTAATGAAATAAGGAAATTTATTATTCTTTAGATTTTAATACGCACAGGTAAATTTTCAGCCGAGAAAATATTCTCCGATTCAGTCCGTTACCTTGGGTTCCATATTGACTCTTGACTTGGAGAGAACATATTAAACTTAAGTGACGATAAATATTTTATTTGGTTGTGGTTTGTTATCCCACGTAAATTTTAAACAATTAATGAGAGGGAATAGAATAAAAAAATCTATCTGTCCCAGCCAGGAATCGAACCTGGATCTCCTGCTATCCGGGCCGGTGCATTTACCAGTTATGCTACCAGGACGCGCTAGATATCTCATTAAATTCCCTCTACACTAGCGAGAGCCTAACCCACGAGAAAGACGAGAACTTCGTCTTAAACTCGAAGGAGCTGACATTGTCAAACTATTGGTCGACTCTCGTCATTTACTTTATTTCATTTTTCTTTATAAATATTTTATTTGGTTGTGGTTTTTTTATCCCACGTAAATTTTAAGCAATTAATGAGAGGGAATAGAATAAAAAAAAAAAAAAATCTATCTGTCCTAGCCAGGAATCGAACCTGGATCTCCTGCTATCCGGGCCGGTGCATTTACCAGTTATGCTACCAGGACGCGCTAGATATCTCATTATTTTCCCTCTACACTGGCTGGGACAGATAGATTTTTTTTATTCTATTCCCTCTCATTAATTGTTTAAGTGACGATAATTCAACAGACGCTTTTTTTTTCTTACTTTTTTTTTTTTTCTTTTACACAGAATGTTATACAGCAGGCGTTCACAGCTCACAGCAGAGAACAAACTGACACTGTACATGACACAACTCTGTTCTGGACATACGGTATAGAACTCTGGGGTGCCGCTAAACCTTCCAACATCCAGCGAATACAATCCTTTCAATCCAAAGTCTTAAGAATAATTGCAAACGCTCCATATTATGTATCCAACTTTACCCTTAATCACGACTTTAATATTCCTTTCGTCCAAGACATTATTTCCACCCGCTTCACACCCTTCACAACAAGGTTCCTTTTCACTCGAATCCATATGCCCAATCCCTATCGTCGAATTTCATTCCTTAGAATCCTCCCCGACGACTAAGACGGAGAATCCTCACGACCTCCTGGGCCTTAATGCCTAAATTTATTGGAAGTGGTGTCAATGAGCCCTTCATCTCTGCAAAGTGATTTAATTTAAAATATTTTAGTCACTAGATTTTGAGAAGAAAAAAAAGTTGCAAATAATCCCACAGTACTTTATTTTCTTATACATTTCACATTTATACAGCACAGTACCAATGAAATTTACGTTTTCTAACATTTAAATTCTATACATATTTTATGGAAAAACATCTATTAAGACTAATATTGAAGAATGTAGCTGCGAAGTAGCTTCCAATAATCTTCCCGGTCGGCAGTAGTGGTCGCAAACTTTTCTCTCTTCATCTAATAAGATCAAATAAGTAATTTATTTATACTCTAATTTAAAAGTACAAGAAAAATCTGCTTAGTTTATATATCTAGATGTAGTTTTAATATATTGTTTCAGTTGGTCCACACATGTATGCATATGTGTATAACAGTATGAGCATGTGTTTTTAAAAATATATGCAAATGTACATAGATAAGGAGAAATGGCGGAAAATAGGAACCCACACTTGAGATAAGCGGCTGGTGTAACATTGGATATCTCATTGGCATTGGGAAATTGGTTGCCGATAGGTGTTGGTTATCAAAGGAAATCTCTCAGGACCTCTCAGTATACCCCCGCCAGCTGAATCGGCCAATACATTTAATTAACATTTGTAATTTTCGCTGCAAACAACACGAAGTATCTCATTTTACCTCAAAATGAGTAGGTTCAGCTGGATATGTAATGAGCTGTAATCCTCAGGCAATTACTCTTTCCACACTCCATTGCATGCAATACTTTCTTTGAAAACGTTTATTTTGAAACAATTAATAATCGAGTTTACTAATGGAGAATTAATTGTCAGTTTATTCAATTTACTTTTTTTTTTAATCTTACAATTAAATAATAAAAATCAATGTTTATGAAGGAGAAAAAAAAAACGAAAGGAGAGTTTGTTGACCGTAGATATTATTCTAAGATGATTTTAGTTGGGGTTCGGTCGAGGTAAATCCAAAAAACACAAATTTAAAAATGTATTTTTTTAAT
>KZ808217.1:198623-216576 GCA_000696205.2 Oncopeltus fasciatus
AAACCTGTCAATCCGAAAAAAAATATATTTTCTCATAATTTATATATATAACTCTCCAAACTGTAGTTTTTACAAACTCTGTACAAGTTTATGAAAAATATAGGGGCCAGGTCATATTTATCTTGTGTTTTCTCCACCCTTCCCGTTAACTTCAAAACTACCAAACGAACTTAACTGAAATTCGCAGAGGTAATTATGGTTTTGATTTACTTTATTTAATTTCTACTCGGTTTTTATTATTTCATTTAACACATACTGCAAGGTAATGTGTAGAGTAAGGAACGTACCTTAAAGTAGAAAACATTACAAGTAGTACAATATAATGTGAACAAAAATGACCATGAACAAGTTAGGTTAAGAAGCGAGTCCAAACATATATATATATTTGTATTTGAAAATATCTCTAAAAAAATTGTTAAATGTTATAAAATAGAAAAGTAAGAAAATGTAACATAATATGTTTTACACATTAATCGCAACGCTGATGTAATGAAGATTTTAAATTTTTAAATATTTTATTTTGATGTGGTTTTTTATCCCACGTAAATTATAAACAATTCATGAGAGGGAATTGTGGTGTAACGGTCAGCATACCAGGCCCGGATAGCAGGAGATCCAGGTTCGATTCCTGGCGAGGACAGATGGATTTTTTTACTTCCCCCCAATCTATTGACTTCAGCCAATAACGAACTTATCCAATGGTATGCAAACCATTCTCGTTTTGCAAACAGAAAAGATATGCTCTTGTCGGTATTATTGAAGAAATTACGCATTATTTAATGTTTTATTAATTATTATTGTATTTGCTATTGCTAATTATTTTTTGTTAAGAGCAAGTTACTGTCAGTTAGTGTGTGTGTGGATCATGGTGGCAGTTGTTAGTTCAGTTTTTGATTGGAAATGGCTGCATGGCTAGTGACCGTTATGTAAAGTAAATATCCAATAGAATCCGTTCTTTGACTATCAGTTTAGTTATTTTATATACCCCATGGTACTCTGTCAAAAGGTGTGGGGGGGGAGTGTGTGCGTACGTTCGAGATACACTAAATTGTCTGTGTCGGATCGAATAATACATCGAAAAAAAATTCAAAAAGTCTGTCATAAGAATAACCCAATCAGGTTATTTGCAAACAGTAACAATGGCCAATAAAGAATAAAGTAAGACTAAATAGTGGATACTGCAGTTTCCTCAGTAACCTCAGATAAAAACAATCACAAGCCCTACATACCTTCTTCACTATTTGATTCTCCATGTGCTTATGGCCTAATTCAGAATTTCAGATCAGATTCAATCAACAGAATTTGCTGAAGGAGCTCGATATCTTAGTTGCTCTAAAGAAGGCCTACGAAGGTACTGCAGAAATCTGCTTCGTCATGAAGAAGTTATAGGTTAATTCGTCAACATACGGTTATATTTCTCCAAAGAAGAAATGCCAAGAGGAAAGCTGAAACATTTATCTAACTCTTCTCTTCAACATTTATCTAACGAAACGAAACTCGAAACGCTAACTCTCCAGGCTCTCAGCCAGGAATCTTATTGGCTAGAATATGGCTGAAGCAAGCCGTAGAGGATTCTCATTCCCTTGAAATAGGACCTCTAAGAGCAACAATTAATGAGAGACGTATCTGAGCCACGTCTCCAATGAGCGGGCCTTCTAAAGGGCCCTGCGAGATTACAAAAGAAACTTGCAGAAATCTGAAAGCTTCCTTCGACTGGAAGCAGATTAAAGAAAAACTTTTAACGAAGGGCTAACTAGTTTTAATGACAGATTTAACGAGGGGAGATTGGTCCACTCTTCTTATCTCATTTTTCTCTCCTACAATATCTACCTTGTTATAATTGCGGCATCATATAATTCACCACATCAACGCTTTTATTTTATAAATATTATAAGAAACTTGAAGCATAAATAAGAATCACCTGTGATTGATCTACCGATATCCTGAAAAATTCAAAATGAACACTTTTTTTCACTCTATCATCTCATTTATATTTTTATAATATTATTGCAATATTGTATAAATTTATTTTAGAAATCCGAAGGTGGGCGGTAGAAAAAAATGAAAAAAATCTTTAGATCACTAGAGATATATAGTTCATAGGTATGTGGTTACTTTATTGGTAGCCATCTTAAACCAGTCTGGGATATGTTAATCGTGACTGCTAATATTGTCACATAATTGATTATTTGAATTATTTTATTATTCTGATTTAAAATAAAAATAATTTTCTTTAAATATTTATATAATCAAAAGTAAAAAGCTCAGGAAATCACTGGAAGGTCTTCAGTAAAAGTAAAAAAGTATAAAAGTATTTTGTTTTAAAAATATATGTGTTGTAAATAATTTACTTTTTCTTCAACTTTTACTTTTCACGTTTCAAGATATGTGAAATAAAAACATATTTTATTTTAGACAATCAAAACCTCTGTAAAACTATGTTAAATTAAAATTTCTAACTAAATTAGAGAGGTCATAAACAAATTTGATTATACAATAAAAGCAAGGGAAAAGAATAAAAATAATCTTACTACCTCAGCTAGGACTCGAACCCGGATCTCCTCCTTGCTGGGCTATTCCCTTTCATTTTTTGTATAAAATTAATGTGGGATTAAATACCACAACAAATACATTATTAAAAAAAATAAATAAAATCAAAAAAACGAGAGCCTGATAAATAGCTGACAATGTTAGCTCCTTCGAGCATAAGACGATATATTCGTCATTCTCGGAGGTTTAGACTCGGAGTAAAGTGCGGGGAATTTAATGAATAATCTGGCTAGCCTCGGTGGTGCAAACGGTAGCATGCAAGTCCGGCAAGCAGGTGATCCAGGTTCGAGTCCCGGCTGAGGTAGTAAGGTTTTTTTTATTCTACTCCCTTGCATTTATTGTATACAATTAATATTGGATTAAATATCACATCAAATATAATAATTAAAATTTCTTTATTTTCCCCCTATAATCCCTTTCTATCCTAGGGGCCATAATGAAATCCCGTCATCCATCTCTTAAAAAAGAGACACCAATCCATCACCATCAGGTTTTGACTCCTGCAATAGAACCTTTGAAGACACTCTTTCTCTATGCATGTTTATGTATGCCTCTTTCACCTAAATTTATAGACTCTTAGAATTCTTCGCCGCCTCATGNATTTGACGAACACGCACGAGCATACAAACGACAAAAACGGGACTCCAACTACGCAAACCACCTACAAGACAACGGCCACGACCTCACCGACATAAAAACAACAATGACATTGCTACACAAACAACAGAAGGGACGGAAGATGGACATATTAGAAAATATGGAAATCTACAAGACAAGGACAGCGGACAAGAACATAATTAACGAACAACTTAACACACAATCGGACACAATATTTAGACCGCTATTATTACTAAAACGAACACACAAACGCAAACGAACAGACGACGCACAAACCAACGACAACGCAAAAAGACAGAAGACAGCATAATCCATAGGCAAACAAACACATTTACAAAAAACTTTCGAAACACTTAGGACACCGCAACAAAGGGGATTACAACTAATCCCCACCTCAACTTATACCTGGAATAATGGACGATGACCCTCAACTCGCACATGCAACATACCTGACCACCGACAAAAGTGACCCCTACAGCTACCTGACACAACTAACACACAGAAAAACACAGTTGAATACGGACCGTGACAGTGAACGTTTGTATTCGGCCAGAAGATGGACAGGTTCCGAAAGCGCTCGCCAACGGGAGATGTACAGAAACCAAGGAAGACGGAGAATATAAGGTATGAGAGTTCTATATTCATTGGTGGTAGAAATTATAATAACCCTTTAGATCTCTTATGAGTTGATGCTGGCGTAGGGTTAGCCGCAGTCGATTAATCCCGGGGCGGAGGTTTATCTCAGCCGTTCTTGAATAGTTGATCACTTGCTCACCATAATTAGTTTTAATGTTTAAGGGAGCAAGAGCCTCCTTCCCGTCATATCTGAGAGCGAGGAGGAGGACGATGTATTTGTTATAAGTTTGAAGGGGCTGCCCCCTCTCCGCCCATTGACTGGGCGAAACCCATCTGCAGCAGATTTGGGGAGATCCTCCAGCTATTGCTAAACACTAAACAATGCAGCAAGCAGAGATTTAGTGTTTAGTAATAGCTAGACTAAACGCTAAACAATGCAGCAACCGGAGATGTCGTTGAAGCGTACAAGCTCAGCATGCCGCTATTCCCAAATACACATTGCGGGTAGTAATTCTATAAGGGAACTAACAAACTACATTCATTTTACATTTTACGAGAATATTAATGTATTCTATGTATTCCCGAAAATCACCCAAACTAAATAAAGCTACAATAAATAAAATATAGATGAGTTACGTAAACTTTGTTTATTCCTCAGTATCCCAGTTCATGAATATTTGAATCTGAATTTTCAATCATGAATCCTCTCCTTCCTATTGGTCCAATTTAAGTCGATACTGAATGCAGCCTTCCTTTTTTGGATAAGCAACGTATAAAAATTTTACAAATAAAAACAACGAGCTTCGATATTCAAAGTGTAAATTTAAATCATATGGTTCAGGGAAACCCCTGTGCAACTCCTGAAGAAATACATTTCTTCCATCAATAAACAAAGCCAAAACAAAGAATGTCTGCTCATTCAGGACTTGAAGTAGCCAAGCATAGTATCTATTGAAGAGGCAGTTCCTTGGTGTCGCTCCCAGACTGTGGGGTGGCCGGGTGGAGAGGGTATGGGTGGGATACTCGGTTGGACAGCCAAGACTGTTGACGTCCCAGACGCTAGGTGTACTACTAATATATAATTGTATGTGACACGTGTGTGACATTTACAGTGGAATTAATTTTGAGATTTAAGTCGCAGTAAAAGTTACATTTTCTGCATATATGTATATATGTGTGTGTGTGTGTGTGTGTGTGTGTGTGTGTGTGTGATATTTAATTGATCGTATTTATAGCTTCTTCAAGGTAAAACCAGATAAATTTCCTCAAAAACCACGCCATACCACACCAAAGTGAATAGCTTGATTTCCCGGTAGAATTAAAACGAAGCTGTAATTTTGTTCTTTTTTGACAATTAAAGAAAAAAAAAAAAAGCACACGGGTATAATGCACCACAAATAATCTTGAAGATGTGAGACTGATCTAGTAAACTGTATGTTCTAAGACATATACCGCTACTCTTGTTTGAAGAGCGGTGAACAGTAGTAAGGAATGGGGTATTAGGAACCACTTGTGCCAGTTCTAGTGGGAAATCCTCAATAGGAATCTGGAGGTTGTCACAGGATATCACACAGGTACTACTGGATCGAGGGGATGGCTCGTCTGATCGGGAAGAGCTCTCGGCTGTACTGGATCCCTCGCGGGTATCGGTTTACATGCGCTCCGAACATGGCCACAGGAGTTATTTCGTCTCGCCGACTAGGAAACCCGAGCTGGGACAGGCTAAAACTCACAATGCCCGCGTGTGGGGGTGTGGGGCGAGGTGTTGATCTTACGAGACTCTTTGATCCGGCACATACAGTTACGTTCATAAGTCATCAATATCAACCCCCAGTTCGCCATCTACAAGTAAGCTTAGCCGGGCATCATATTTGTCACATCATTAAAGAGGCCATATTGAAATAAATCATATTCCATTATGTTGTTTGTTAGCAGTGGGTTATCAAATTTTGTGGGTTAAACCTCAGAACTTAGCTTAGAAGATTGGATCGGTAATTTTAAATGCTCTTAAGACCTAGCGAATAAAATATTAATGGTAAACGTTCTTTTATATAAAAATAAACTGTTCAAATTTATTTAGAAATCAGATATTTAAAAAAAATGTCTTCAACTCTATAAGCTCCAAAAATCCCTCAAAGGTGGCATGAGAGTACGTAGTGTATCTGACTTAAATACAATATACATACAAATAAATACTGGAACAATACAAATGGTCCCCTCTGTGGCCTAGCAATATATTTATCTTGTGGTGTTCACCTTCTTCCATTATCCATTGACATTTATGACGCGGGGAAGAGGCTATCTACATGTGCCTCATTCTAAGGCTTCCAACCTACCCAAGAAGTTATATATTGTAACCTATAGTTCTCCTCAATTTAAAAACTGATTCCTTGGGCTAATTTATATAGTTAATATATGCATACACACACACACACACACACACATTTCTCTACAGTTTAGCATCCCCAATTTTTAAAGTAATGAAGCAAATTTAGTATATTAGCATCTTTTTGCAAATTGCTGGATGAGTTCATTAATGACTAAAATTGNGTGCATATATTTACAAAAGGCCATATAAATGTCAATGAACCTATCAGATATACTATTAGTAACTAACTTCTAATAAATTACAGTCAATTCAATCAATCTAATAATTAAATAAAACATCGGTATTTTAAATTCATACAGAAAAAGTCAACCTAGTTGAAAGAAAATGTTAAAGATAAATTTGATATATAAATAAATGCAGAGAATTCATACTCTACATAATCTCTTGAAGTTAAATATAATGATTTTTATTGTCGATATTGTTCTATCTACATCAAAGATTTAATTTTAATATTTGGACTGCTACAACAAATTTTCTAACCCAAAAATATACAAACAACATTATAATGATTGGAACATATTTCAAGGTAGTTTGGAACATATTTCTAATTAATTTAAAGATAATTTTTTTTGCCTTTTAATTAAATGAATATATGAATATTTT
This sequence comes from Oncopeltus fasciatus, assembly GCA_000696205.2. Lineage (NCBI taxonomy): Eukaryota > Metazoa > Arthropoda > Insecta > Hemiptera > Lygaeidae > Oncopeltus > Oncopeltus fasciatus. Next base: position 205,360 of record KZ808217.1, read on the forward strand.
CATTATTCCAATTTAAGCTTGAGATTGAACAATTTCATCATTATCTTCAATTATCAAAACGGATAATTTCATGTAAATAAAAAAATTTAAAATTCAGAGAGAGGTCAAGTAAAAAGTAAGGAGAAGGGGGCACAAAGGAAGAGGTGTCGGTATTAATTAATAAGGAACGCTCAACCCTGTCCCTTGTTACGTATTCAAGAACTTTTTGTCCAAGAACAAAAAGATTTTCTTTTTCCCCCTCCAACTTTCCTCCCCCCACCATCTTCCTCATTCTATTTCTCCATAAGACAAGAATAGGAGCCGACCCACTTTAATCCTGACTCTAGCGGACGTGGGACACTCCCAGGGAAAACTTGGTCGAGCCGTAACTCATCCCGGGCTTCCGAGGCAGGCCGCTTCCTCGCGAGCGACAAAGGGAGGGACGAGGCTCTTGTAGGCAGCTCAGGACTATTCCTTAAATCTGGAGGCTTATCAGGGGCCGTTCCTAAATCCACCGATAACCACCGCAGTTTTAGATAAGAGGTGAGGAAGTTAAGCCCGACTCCACAAGAAACACTTAGGATCTGTACCAGACTTTTCCTTTCAGGCAGAGATTAGAAATATTAACTTTGTATTAGCAGATTACCAAAGTTATTCATTGCACCTTCTGAATGTTCTTCCATTCTTCAGGAATCCTTCTTAGAAGAAAAAAGGTCCGTCCGGAATTATATGTGTGGGTGTGTATATGTATTTATACACACAGAGTGAGAGAGAGTAAAAGAGTCCCTCTCTTTCAGAGAGTCTTTCGCCTTTCTCGTGGGTTAGGCTCTCGCTATTGTGGAGGGCATTTAATAAGTTATCTAGCTCGTCCCGGTAGTGCAATGGATCGCATACCGGCCCGGCAAGCAGGACATCCAGGTTCCAGTCCAGGCTGGGACAGATAGATTTTTTTTTTCTATTCCCTCTCATTAATTGTTTAAAATTGACGTGGGATAATAAACCACAACCAAATAAATATTTATAAAGAAAAATTAAAAAATTAAATGACGAGAGTCGACAAATAGCTCGACAATGTCAGCTCCTTCGCGCTTAAGACGATGTATTTGTCTTTCTCGTGGGTTAGGCTCTCTCTATTGTCTATTGGAGGGAATTTAATAAGTTATCTAGCTCGTCCCGGTGGTGTAATGGAAGCATACCGGCCCAGCAAGCAGGATATCCAGATTCGAGTCCTGGCTGGGACAGATAAATTTTTTTAAATCTATTCCCTCTCATTAATTGTTTGAAATTTACGTGGAATAATAAACCACAACCAAATAAATATTTATAAAACTATTACCTATCAATTAATACTACTTAATTATAAATTTTCTACAAGAAATGCAAAGGGAGCCAGGAAAAAAAAACTTACTAACTCGGCCGGGAATCGAATCCGAGACTCTACTTTCCGGGCAGATTAGATAATTACAATTATCTATAATAACAATTATCTAACTTGCCTCTTTGGTGTAGAGGTCAGCAAATAGGAGATCTTCCAGAAAAGTAGGAGACCCGGGTTAGATTCCCGGCTGAGGTAGTAAGATTTTTTTTTCCTGACTCCCTTTGCATTTCTTGTAGAAAATTTAACGTGGGATTACATACCACAATTATCCATTTTGAGTAAATTAAGTCATCACTGAATGATGATTTAGCCAAGAGGGACTTCAATTTCTTGAAATGCTTGCGGAACGATTTAAAGGCACACCGGACTACGGAGGAAATGGCGCAATAACCACAGCTGATTTGTCCCGAAGAGAAGATGCAAAGTGAGCAGTAAAGTGAATCACTCCCCGGCAATAAAGAACAGTTCCCACGAGAGCCCTATCGATAGGGACAGAACTAAAACCCGCTAACCGTCGCCCATAAAGCCGAAAGGGCGCGGCTGGCTCTCCCCCATTAGCTAAGTGGGTAGAGACCCACCCCCACACAGCTGTCCAGATTTCTAGCCGCTTCCTACCACAGTAGATCACTGTTACCACAGCGGCACAGGTTCGCCGCCTCTGGCAGCCTGACGTTCCTTCGCAGGGACACTTCCTTCCTATCCCTGCTCAAAGCCACATTAAAGTAATGGGAAGAATAGGGATTGTGTAAATGGTACTATAATCATTCCGATGCGGTAATCAATTTACAACATTATGCATGATGCAAACAGTATTAAGAAATCAAATGTTGAGTTATTTTTGACCATAGACATTATTAATAGATGTTTTTTGTTGGGGTTCGGTGAAGGTAAGCACAAAAAAATACAAATATTAAAAAATGTGTATTTTTAAAAATTATCTGCCTTACATTATAAGCCATATTCAGGGCTATCTTGAATGTGAGAGGGGACATCCTGTTCCAAAGACCACATTTCCATGACTGAGCCGAAACGTTGGCAGATAATTTTTAAAAATACACATTTTTTAAAATTTGCTTTGGATCAACCTTGACTGAAACCCAACAAAAAACATCTAATAGTATCAAGAGATGTTTATTTGTTTTAAAATAATAATACAAATAAAAGTTATTACAGTAATATTCTACTTTTAATTGCCAAGGAAATTCATGGAAGTCTGTTTACTTCTTTAAGTTCCTCATCGAATGGGACTGTGGATGGCGAATAAACACCCACAATCAGCAGCGGTGCTATTTTTATTATTACTTTTAAAAGTCTAAAATTTTTATAAAATCTATAGCCGGATATAGATCAATATGCGGATATAGAAATAAGGGACACAACTAATTGAAGCTAAACTCAACTTAAAAAAATATTTCTAAAAGTTTAATAATAATTCTAATACATTCAAAGCAATATTAAATATATTTTCAGAATTTTAGTATTAACATCGGTATTAACTAAGTTTGTTTAAGTTAAGGGAACAATATAAGATCAATATGATAAATCAATAATAAAAATTAAATTACTGTCAAATTCATCTTATAATTACAATATAAAAAAATAAAAAGTGCTAAGATTTGATGTTTCATTCTATTTAATCACGAATGCTTCAGGATCATTAGAATAGAGATTTGTTTTAATTTTTTTGGTTATAAAAAAATTGAGATTTTTTAGATTTGAAATAGGAGATCTCTAGAATTGAACACCATATTTGTTTTTGGAGAAATTTCAAGATAAATTTTTAAAAGTATAACAATCATGTGTTGCTTTTAGAAAATATCCAGTCATGGAATTTGAAGAAATAAAAACCTAATTCTTAAACCAGTTTTTTTATTTATTGCCAATGTTTCGACCAAATTTGCAGGCCTTCTTCAGGGCAATAGAGAAGAGAGTCTCCTGCTCTAGAATAACTAAATTATGATTTCGTAGTTATTCAATAGTATACAAGTTTTGGTTTAGTTGTCCTACAGCAGAAGACTCGCCATCCATCATCCCATAGCCCTAAAGAAGGCCTCCGATTTCGGCCAAACATTGGCAATAATAAAACTCTTTTGGTGCCTAAACCATTACTAATCTCTTCTCATAAAGTTTCATGGTCAACTATCTCCAAATGTTTTTAGATCGATTTACCGCAGATTACTGCAATTTCATTGTCTTCCAATGAAACTCCTAGTTTGGGGCTAAAAGCATAAATACAAAATCTTGAAGCATGCTCTTGAAATATGCCCTCCGATATCTCCCCTGAAAGAGACTGAGCGCCCACACTTTCACCGGATGTAATTTCAGCTGGAAGAGTTCTCCACCCCCGAAGATATAGAAGAATGTTTGACAGGTCGAAAGTTAGTTCGGCCCAGAGGGGGAGTAACAGGGCCGAAGGAAGACCTAAGGGTTTTAGTATCGACATTATTCTGAAAAATGGGATTTCGGGAAGTGAGAGGGGTGGGGGGAAGATGGGGCGCGGCGTATCCTGACTTATACCTGGTCATTTGTCTGCACTAACTTCTGTCAGTGGTGTTATAGCTTCCTGCAGTCTTCCTCGGGGAACTCATATAGCTCAGGAGGAGGAAGGGCACTAAATATTCCCCAGTCATCAGTGATCCAAGAGTAGGAGCATCTGGATCCGAGACGGAAAGGGACCGGAATGGAAATAGAATAGGGAACAGGCAAGAGGGTGGAGGAATGGTACTACAGGAATATTTGTAAGGGAACGGGATTAAAGCAAAACAAGAAGATTTAAATTATGTTAAAATAAAATAAAATATGGCAAGGAACGATGAAGATTGGAGGACAAAGGAAACAAAATTTGAAACATGAATTATAAAAGAATTAGGACAGAAAATGAAATAGAAGAATGAAAAAAATGCCATCATATTACTGGGTAATGCAAAGTTACAAAAAGAGAATGAAATAGGGTAAATTAATTAAAAGAGAGAGAGAGAGAGAAAGAGAGACAATAAATAATCAAGAAAATACAGTGAAAAAGTATAAGGATATTACAAACGTGTAGAGGTGATTAGTAAAATCAAAATTAATAGGATGGAAGAGAATAGGGAAACAGATTCAAGAAAAATTAGGTGGTATTACAAAATAATGCAGGGTACTAAAATAGAGCAATTGAAAATTTTAAATTGTTTCCATTAAAGATCCAAGATTTGTAGAAATAAATAGAAAGGTATAGAAAAATATCCTGAATAACTGAGAAAGGACGATTAAGTGAAAAAGTGTTAGAATAATATAAGTTTTCCTGTTATTGTAAGGCTAGTAAAGGTTAGCATATTCTACCGATAAATAAATTAAAAAAAGGTTTTCGGTTTGAAAGTCTGTTTTCAATTGTGTATTATGTTAAAAGACAGTTTGGAGAAAAAATTTTAAACTATAGGTGAAAACTAAGAATGAAAAAATAATGTGCTTACAGAGAAATGAGAGAGATTGTCCAAAGTGTGCAATCTGAAAATTATGACACTGGACATTGCAGAAAGCGGTATAAAAATAATATTACAAATAGAATCTACCCCCTGGCGAGCAACCCTCAACCCCCTGTCCACGACTAAGGACAGATTAAAATTTAAAACCTTCATTTGTATGTATCTAGGGTTCCGGGGGGGGGGGGGATTGTCTTGTCTCCGTGCAGGGGTGTATGTGTGTGAACCCCCTCACCCCCTTCCCCCCACTTTAATGAAGTTTGTTAACAAGTTTTGGGGGCGGTTTGGTACACCCCTCCTCAAGAGGCACAATACTCCTCCAAACTCGGAGCCACACACACTGTCTCCGGATAATGCCGCTATACCCTCTAATGTTGACACTTGAGACGACTCCCTCCCGTAACCACACCTATCCAGATGGCCCCTTCCAACGTTTTAACTACTTCCGGACAACTTTCCATAAGTGGTTAAAAACACTCTCCTGAAATAACCACTTAAAAACATAAAATACCGGAGTGGTGAAAGATAATCTTAATCTTCTTTAAGTGAGAGTGAGAAAGAGGGGCATGGCCAATGAGATTCTCGCATTTGTAGCGATTTATAAACAATAAATACTAAAATATCTTCCACGCACAAGCAGCGTAAAGACAACTAATTCCTCAGCTTTGTACTTAATAAAAAATTAGGTATATAACTAAGTTGCATGATATAATAAATTATTAAGTGCTATGACTTTTTATGTCAAATAAGTCCCTTGCGTTATGGCTAGTTTTTCTAATATTAAAAAGAATAAACAAATAAAAATCTGACACTCGCTTTTATTCAACTAGCTTCTAAACTAGAATAAATTACTAACATTACCTTTGAATCCCTTGTTTATTTTTTTCTAGTTTATTTTTCCTCATGCTATGTACAATTATTAAATTTATTTATTATTCAATTTATATTTGTGTTTTGTTTTTTAAGAAGTTATAGAGTAATTTTTTTCTTCTTTTACCACGAGGTTCCCACTTTATATTAAACGATTAAAATGCAATGGCAATTCAAAGGAACAAGGGTAATTGGAAAACTTTAGAGGGTTATTAATAGGAGCCACAAAATATGGAAATTAATTCATATTTGAGATATCGGAGAGGGCAGGTCATGGAGACCACCTCTTCTACTGGGGCTGGAAAACTGCTTGAAAAACTCCAGAGAAAATTCATTAAAAATATTAAAGTAGNATATAATTTATATTTTGATCTATCAGTACTGGCTCTAACGTTAAAACAATTATTTCTTCTTGAAAACGTTTAGATGTGTACGTTAATGGATTAAATTGGTTAGGGGGATGGGGGTTCAAGGGAAACCAAAATCAAAAATCTTAACATCCCGCTATTATTAGAGCTATTATTTCCAACAAAAAAAAATTATAAAACAAAATAGGTTTATATATGTTTTGTTGTATTTAAAAAACAAAAAAAAAATTAAATTCTTAGTGTATTAAGAATGATATTTTCAATCCAAATATGTTTTCAGGTGACCATACCGTTTAGACAAATAGTTCTCTCCGGCTTGTATATTATATTTCATCATTTACTCTCCTTTATATACATCAATGAAACTTGAAAAATCTCTTTAATTACGCAACTCCTGCGAGATAGACTTTTTTTTTTTTTTATCAATGATTTAAAATCCTATTGAACTGCACGACCAGTTATAAACAGTACAGTTTTATCTAGTTTAGACTCCCCAGAATTTTTTTTTTGCAAAATAATTCCAGTTTTTTGTTTTATTACTTAAAATATTCATAAAGAAGAAGGTAAATTATAAATAAAAAAATACCATTTGTACTGAAATTCTGTATTTGTGTTGCCTTTGGCAAACTCTTAATAGTTTCTTTATTACTCTCGCTCTACAGGCTCGAGTCCCGTCCTGTGAGATCTTTTAAAGATAAATAATTTGCAGGCAAACACACACACACATACACAAATTTATGCGTTGATAGAATCTATTTTGCTAGCGCAGCTAAGGAAGAATGAGGAGTACCTTTAACCTGTACAAGCTGAAATGCCACTTCTCATTTTGAAACTGGGCTTCAACTATATTTATTGAAGTTAAGTAATTATTTATTTTAACTTATATAAATTATTTATTTCAAGCTATATAAAGTATTTATTCGACAACTGCGCTCTGTAAGCACTGAACCCGTGAACTTCGTCATAGGACTCTAGTGCTATAACTCTAGGCGGCCTTAAAAAAAAAAAAAACCTCTAAATAGCTCCTTATATCTATAAGTCTGATATAGAAGTAACTTTCTCTATATAATTGATAATCGGATTCTAGTATGAAAAGTCAAAATTTCAGGGGAGGGGGGTTGTAATTTAATCATTACAGATTAACTTCTAAGATTCGGAAATGTATTATCGTTATTTTTCATTGTCTAATAATAATCCATAGTGTCAAAGTAATAAAAACAGCTGTGAATATAGCTTGAAGGGAAAGAAATGCCAATTCTAAAGAAAATAGATTAAATAAACTCATCCCTACCCATCCAAGTACCCTCTTAGCTCTATTTGCGGACGACAAAGCTATCCTATCCTCCCATCCCGATCCTAAAACTGCTTTAAAAAACCTACCAGATCCCCTTGAAAAAGTCAAAAAATGGTGTGGAAAATGGAGAATAAATAACAATGAAGAAAAATGCGTTCAAATTGATTTCCAACTGAGGAAGAAAGACTTCCCTGAAATTGAGAAATTTAAGAATATTCCTTTACCACAATCAAATTCCGTTCGTTACCTTGGGTTCCATCTTGACTCACGACTTACATGGGGAGAACATACTAAAATTAAAAGACAATAACTCAATCGGCGATATGGACTTTTATGCAGACTCATGAATAAGAAATCCAATCTCACGACTCAAAACAAACTGACGCTCAACAAAGCCTTACTACGACCGATCTCGACTTACGGAGTAGAAATCTGGAGTGCCGCCAAGCCTTCCAACATCCAAAGAATCCAGTCCTTTCAATCTTAAACCCTCCGAATAATCGCAAATGCTCCCTATCACTTTTGTTCAGGATCTAATTTCTTCCCGCTTCATCTTTTTCCACATAAAACTGTCATTCCATCCTAATCCACTAGCACAGACCTTGTCTTCCAACTCCAACCCCTACAACCCTCCCCGTCGACTCAAACGAGACTGGCCCCGTGACCTCCTGGGAACATATTCTGTAATAATTTGAGAGTGGTGTCACTGGTCTCACCTTCTCTCCTCATGTGAATAACATTGAATGTCATTTTTTTAAATTTCATTTTAATCAAATTACAAAATGTTTTTTTTATCTAACAGAATGTAATAAATAAATAAAAGTTTATACATTAAAAAAAAAAAAATTAAGGGCTATTTCATAGGTTTTGACTAACACAGGCTGCAAACGCGTAACAATGATTAATCACTGGACAGCCTCTGTTATAATAATAGGACTCAATTTTAGATGAGAGAAATTGGAGGAAAGATGGGATAGAGCGGTTATAGGTAAGAATATATAGTGGGGAAATAAAGAAAAGAGAGAAAGAGGGAGAGGGGGAGGGGCGGAAAGAGGGAGTGAGAAAGAGAGAAAGGGTGAGAAGGAGAGAGTGAGGGAGATTAAGGGAGTGAGAAAAGGTGTACGAGGGAGAGATTGGGGGAGGAGGGGGGGGAGAAATGCATCGTAGTTGAGAAAAAGAAGACATCTTGGTAAAAAGCATAAGAGCCGAGGATGAAGAAAGATAAGAGAGATAGATGTAGACGATTTGATGAGCAGCCGTGACCGGAACGCCACGTACCCGCCTGTTATAACCTTCTTAGAGGATAGCCCCCGCCCTCTTCCCGCGGAAAAAACACAACCACCCCATCATTCCTATAACCGCTCCCTCAACCCCAATTACCGCACATCTACGCTCGACCTAATTAGATTCTGCCTGATTTGTTAAAATCTCCCCCCCTCCTCCCATGCTTTCCATGGAGGAAGGAAATCTCTTCAACCAATCCCCCAATTCATAACTTAGTATTCTCGGAGTCATATTACGGTACAACTTCCTCAAACATCCTGAAGAAATATCCTGGGAAAATATACACAGATACTAATAAGGAAAGATAAAGATGCAAAAGAAATACAGTAATGGATTGTAATAAATAAATAAAACTGTATATATATATAATTATTTAGGAATTTTCGTAAAAAATAAGGTTTGATAAAATTGTTCTATGATTTTTCCCTATGAAACAACCAAATGTGTAAGAAAAATTAAGAAACTTCCACTTGTCCTCTGTGCACCCTTGAAAAAGAGAGAGAAATACACTTTACTTCACAGGGAAATGTCCTATTTTATCAAGAGCAGAGATTAGTGTATAAAAAGGAAAAGCAAAGACTTTAGAAGACACTTCTCAAAGTAATGATTGGTTAACACTTTTACTGACTGATTAACACTAAGAACTGATTAATGAATTCAATTTTAATTGAAGACTAATTTTAGATTTAAATTTATTTATTTATTGTTTAATTAAAACAATTTTTTACGAATGTATTGAACAAAAAATATAAAATAAAACATTAATTATAATTACCATACATTTCAAATATTCATCTGGGATCGCAATTCAGCATATCAGGTCTTTTGATGATATGAACATATCAAATTGGGCAACATTTGTTTAGATGTACAGTAAAATTTGCATCTATCAACTGAACATAAAAAATTTTATATAANATAAAAAAAAAATATATATATATATATCTGCTACAATAATGTCATTTAGATAAAATCTAAATTTTAGAGAATAATAAACATCTGGAATTTTTTATGATGATTTTACAGATGATAAAGACATTGCAGGTATACATGTCGATCCCCACTCGACAAAAAAACACTTCAACATGGGGATGTGTATCCTCAATTGTCAATTGACTGTGTGATGTACCAGTAATTCATTAGTTGATGAAAAAAAAAATTTTTATGAAAAAAATAAATAATAATTTCTTCCTTAATGCCAACGTTTCGGCTTGCAACGCAAGCCATCTTCAGGGCTAATGGTTGCCATTAACTGGCGAGCCAGCTGACACGTAAATGGATTTATTTAATATATAGAATTTTTTTTTATTTACTTGTAAGCTACCTTACTATTCACCCTGCCTCGGTCATAAGTCTTTAAGATGACTTACAGTCAGTTCAAGGTAAAAAAACCTACCAATTAAAGAGCATTCAATATTGATATACATGCAATGCAACATCACATATACAAGAGTTGGTGTGAGTAATATGTAAAAATGGAATATTTGAATGGGGATAAAAACTGACATCATGAGGGGTCGCATTCACACAAGAGTCCAAACAAGTGGAACATATTATGAGGATTTAAATTGTAAAATGAGAGTATATTTAATTTGAATAATCCCGTCGCGTATATCTTTTGGAATAAATCTTGGTGTACGATAGACCAATATACTACTCACGCCATTCTGAAATTGCCAGATAATTGATTTTTTTTAAGGGTCCCATAAGAGGCGCCGGCTGAGCTAGTGACCCATTTGTGTCTCTCATGCCTGTTGCAGTGCACATTCGCCTCATGGCCGTTCGTACTTCAACCGGGGAATGAAACACTACACAGCAAGAGCTATGGGTGTTTAGAGAAGATGGCTACTTCCCTACATAGTCCAAGGAGGTTAAACAAGAAATAGATGACTACGTATCCAGGAGAAAATAGACTGACCTAAGGCTTGCTAAAACTCGCCAAACAATAGGAAAGTTCGGGAAAAAACTATTTAAATTTTTTTCCGTGAATACCTCACTCTTAACTATAAATGACAAAGTGTTTATTTAGCCATTGCCATATACAACCTCTACATCAAATAAAGAGAGGATTTAACTAATTCGATTTGTAGGCTCGATAAGTGAAAGATTAGGAATCGATTCGAAATTGAATCGAATCTTCTAAGAATAATAATTCTCTTATATAGACCGCACAATGAAATCATCATTGGATAAAATCATCATTGAAATTGACCCAAAGAACTCTATCATAAGCATAATAATGAAGAATATTATTATTAACCATTGATTTAATCGTCGCTTATTAATTGACCATTAATAAGCGACGAAAGAAATTATTAAAGCTTGACTCAGCACAGATTCTAAAGCTTCATTATTAATGGAATATTCTCTATTAGGCTCATTCAAGATTATCGCTGAGATAGCAACCATTATTATTCTGGGTAGGCGACAATGCAGGTTTGATTTCCGGTGGTAATTTAACGAGGAAGGAAAATAGAAGATAAATTATTCTTCATTATTGCTTATGTCTTACGCATGAACTTACCATTACACAGCCCCTAATACCTATGTATATATATGCTGGAGAAGCGTGACCTCTTAAAT
>KZ808218.1:51981-88896 GCA_000696205.2 Oncopeltus fasciatus
TATATGTATATATATATATATAATCTCACAAATACATTTTTTTGCTATTACTTCTTGTCCTTGTAAAATATAAATGGGAAATATTCAGTACTTCTAAAATTCTTTATGGATTTAAATACATATTTCCAATTGGATACTAGTTTTATCAAGATTGAAATACAAATAATATTTAACAAAAAATAAATCTTTTTGACTTTATTTTTATTTTACTGAAAAGCTTATTTCTTACTGTAATCTTAAATGCTAATTTATTAACTTGGATCAGATAGTAAATAGTGAAGTATAACAATAATGAAAACAAAACTGACAAAATTTTTTTAGAAAAAATATTTATTTACAAAACTCAAATAAACAAGTTTAAGTACTTCGAGTCTGACTAATTATGCGCTTAAAATTAAACAAGAAATAATACAAATAGAATTTAAATCAGTGTCTCTCAACCTGTGACTAAGAGCCACAAGTGAGTCACAAAACGAATCATGACAAGTTTCTTGATGCAGGAAAAATGGTGTACCAGAATTTTATAATTCATATAAATTAAATTTTTTATTATTAGACTAAATCTTGGAAAGAATGATATGTCTCCTCACTTATTTCATCAGGACAACTTAAAAGATCTGTTAATTTTATAGGTCATATAATGCTCAATTTAAAGTAATCAAAACAATAAAATAAATTTATGAGCAGAGAACAAGTTCTCTTTTGGACCCAATTGTTATGATTCCATAATCAAAATTTTAATAAATCGGGGAAAAATTATTTACTCCAGCAAAGAGTATAAATACGTAATGAGGCTTTTTTAATATTTAGTATTTGTTTTTTCTAAATCAATGTTATACTATAGGAAAGTTGCATTTATTTTGAAAAAATAAAATCATTTTAGCAAATGATAGCAACGAAACATGAAATTTCCCACAGTATCCCAAGTAGAAATGAATTAACCCTCCAACACCATTTGACAACTAATGTTGTAATAAATAACTTTATTAATTTATAGAAACATTAGGTATTTACTTAAATCAGTATAACTGAATAGTATGGCTAAAGTTAAAATATACTGGAAAGTTCTACATATTGTTACAAGGTAGCACTCCCAATGGCCGATTTCCTGGTATCAAAATTATGATGCAATACATAGAAGAAAAAAAATATAGAAAAATTAAAAAGATATTTTAAATATAACTAAATTAAGAGTCCAAAATCAATAAGTAAATAATATTAAAGAATATGGTCCAAAAGCAATATTAATTAAAGACATTTTATTTAAAATAAATTAATGAAGTAGTTCTTTAAAAATAAATAAACAAAAATTGTTTGTAATATAAAAGCTTACCAAATTATGCATTAAATAACTTAAACCCTTAATAATACTTTGTTAAGAGCTTTGAATTGTTCTCCCATGAAGAGCTATCCCAATATATGATGATTTAAACATGTAAATTTGGTTTTATTTGAAGTTATTTAGAAAGTAAATCTTACAGACCCAACAAATGACAGATAAACCAGAAGGTATATAGTGACAAACAGACTAGCCCTTTGATTATTTTTTCCTTAGTGCTCTGCCATTCAAGGAAAATTATTTTCAAGCTGCCAAGGGGGTGGCTTTTAATAATACAAATATTCTATTATAAAAAAATTTTTTAAAAAACTTTTTTTTCAGAAGCTGAATTAAATAACCATATTTTAAAAAGTATATTTTATTTTTCTAATTACCCTTGCTTTCAATGAGTTAATTGAGTCACTTCTTACAAGCACGTAATTAATGGAAGGGTAAGTCTCACTGCCTTGTGCAAAAAATAAAAATGTTTCCAGGAAGACAAAGAATATTATTGTTTACTATGATTTTTGAAACCCCAAGAGCAACGTTCGCCAATAAGATGGTCTGATTTCATGTAAAACAAAATTAGACAAAGGGGAAAAGTAGAACCTGGATAAAAAAGGGAGGATTCAACCTTCCTTAACGTCTTTCTTAATATATGTGTATATATATATATTTTTTTTTTACACACAAACACACACACACATGTTACGAAACAAAAGTTATAATATTACTTTTTTGGACCTACCTTCATTAGATTTCCCCCCCAATATTAATAACTAAGTTATTAAAGATAAATCAATTTGTTTTTCCATTTAACTCCCCACTCCCCAGCTCAATTTATTCCATTAATGAACATCCAATGTTAAGCAAATGAAAATTTAAATAACAAATACAGTTTCTTTATCTTAAATACTGCTGGCACTAGAAGAAGTGAATATTCTTATATATATATNATAGCCATATATATATATAATATCTCAGTAAATTTTTAATAGCACAAGGTCCTTTTTTAAATGTTTGGGAGATTAAAGCCCATGAAATCAAAGATTTATTATTTATGCTAATCAGTCGATAGAAGAAGTTACTAGCTAAGGCCAAATCTTGATGCTAAAAAAAATACATGCTTGGAATTATATAGAGATGGCAATATTAAATTTCTAATTTTTTGTACCAGAAAAATCCATTCCATTATTTAGTTTACTCAACTTAATCCAAAAGTTTGGACAAAATTAACAATCAACTGTATGGAGGGTTATGGAAAAGAAAGCTTTATAAAATTTAAAATGTTTCTACCATTTTTATGGTGGTTGAGAAGCACTGGTCTATTAAGAAGTTTTGATATCACTTGAGAACAAAAATTTCTATTCTATTTTCATTACTTTTTTCTAGCTACTTACAGTTTACAGGTAGAAAACAATCTTACTAAAGAAAATTAAATTGAAAAATAGGTCAATAAACTAATGAAAGTTAGGGAAATTATATAATATCTAAAAATTTTCACAAGGTAATAGATATAATTACAATGGGATGAACTTATCATCTCATTTAGCTTGTTTTCTAAATATATACATTCTATTATACCAATAGTGTTAATACAACTAATTTTATTTTATTTCATTTTTATATTTAGTCTTTCTGAAAATCGTTCTTACATGAAAAGAACAATTGTAACAAATGCACCATTTTTTTAGAATATATTTTTCTACTTTATTAAAATTTAAAGAACACAAAAATTCTTGGAAGAATTATATATTGTTATTTGTTTCCTCAAAGCTGGTTTTGTTACAGATAATAATTTACCTTCCTGTTTATCATATTTTTCTCTGTAATTGAGCCATTGCCCTACTCTTCTTCATTTTAGGATAATACTTGACTAGTAAGTAGTACATGCAGCTGTATTTTTTTCAAGGTCTTAAAAGTAATCAAAAATTTAAAAATCCTTAATAAAGTTAAGATAATGGTTCAATACATATTACATTGAGTGTCCAATGGGATTTATTTAAATAAATAAAACTAAAGAATTAATTTTGTATTTTTTCTCTCTCATTTTCGAAATAAATTTAAAAGAAATCTAATGGCATAAATCATAAACAGCTATTTTTTCAGTCTTTAATGGTAAAATTTAAATAAAATTACGAAACAAAATAATTACAATAAATATTACACATGGAACAATAACAAATATTTAAAGATAATAATAAAAATTCTCCAGTCATTTAGTACAAGTAAAACTAATGCTAAAATTTTGTTCATACATAGTAAAAACAACATGAGATCAACATCTAAACAATCTAAATCTCAATATAATTATTTATTTATTTTATTTTATTATATTTTTTTNTGAATGGACGATGTTATGCCATAAAATAAAATTTGAAATAAATTAATAGAATTCTAAATAAATTTATAAAAGACACAATGCACACTATAGCCAAAGCACTTTTTAAAGTGCAATTGTCTACATATGGTACAGTAATTTATACAGTATGCATTGATATCAATGGCAAGAAAAGACTACTAGAAAATTAGACACTTTCAATAACTATACTCAGAAACATAATTTTTTACTTACCCTTTACAAAATGATAACTAATAATTCTAAAACATTTATTTTGTACTCAAAAATTAAATAATCTAAGTTATAATATAATGCGATTGCACTTATCTCTCCACCTTTAGTAATAAATAGTCTTATAAATAAAAACTTTACAAAACAGTGTCTAGCACACAATCTTAAGTGAAGACTTTTTTTTTAGAATGTGTTTATGGACCCAGCCATAATAAGCCATTATAGTGGTTTGTTTTAAGCTTTGTACATATATGAAACTGTTTAAATTAGGTAAAGTTATCAAAATCATAATATCACTTTGCAGGGTCCCTATTTTAGAAGGGACACAAGGTTATCCAGAGAGCAAAACTTAATTCCAAACTTGCTGTGATATAGTGTATGGAACTAATAAGTAGGCAAAAACATTGAGCAACCCTTAAGCAGCAAAACATAAGTCTGACTCTAATTGAATTCGATGTATGGTATCGAAACTTACCAACCCCTCATTCAAAATACCTTAAAAATGGGAAGAGTAATGTTTAATCATGCATTTTATATATCACCATTATATTATTTTCTCTTTTTTTTTTTTTTTCAAAATATATATACAAATTTAAAGAAATGAATGAATCATTACACAGTTCCCTGAGGCCTATTAAAGGCATTTTGAATATTAAAAAGAAAACACTTTCTACTCATAGCAAGTTTAGAAGTTTTCTTTACACTTAATTTACTTATAAGAAGTTTGCATAAATAAATCTATTATTTTCATATTTTTCAACTTAACATTTCTTGTAATTCAAAAAATGACATTGTGTATTTTTAAAGCGTTAGAATTTTTTCCTTAACTTACATCATGTATTAACATGATTTCTAATTCTCAAAATTTAATAAAATGACTCATTAAATAACATACACTTGTGCATATCAACATCACTTACACATACACACCAGAATGTTCAATTTTTGATTTAAGAGAGAAAGGGTTTTCCACCCACTAAACTGGATGAAAATAGACTAAACAGATCTAACAGAATAATACATAAGAAAGAC
Organism: Oncopeltus fasciatus; assembly: GCA_000696205.2. Taxonomy (NCBI): domain Eukaryota; kingdom Metazoa; phylum Arthropoda; class Insecta; order Hemiptera; family Lygaeidae; genus Oncopeltus; species Oncopeltus fasciatus. The sequence continues at coordinate 56,904 of KZ808218.1, forward strand.
AGTTTGTTGCGCTTAATATTTGAACTGAGCACAAACACATTTTTTATATAGGCAATAGTTAAAAGACTTTAATACTTAATGTCAATAATAAATTACTTGAGTATATTACTACTTATTTTTCTTAAATTGAAGAATACAAATATAATATCCAACCCAATTTGGAGATTGGAAGGTGTAAAACTTCTATTAACAATCATAATAATTAAATAATAATTTGTTCTGAAGATACTATTACCAGAATGGTAATTTTAATTTGATAGAATGTGCACTGTGCAAAAACTTACTATATTACATGTGATATTTGTTTAATACTGACTTATAAAAATGCCATTCGTATAAATATTTTTAAACAAATTGCTATTAACTGAAACATAAGTAATTCAAGTTATCATCAATTGCACATAAAATAAAATGAAATTAATAGTAAAATTTGGTCAGCAAAAACTACTTATGATAAAGTCATATTAAAGTAATTGACAATCGAAAGTTCTCAGTTCAATTATAAGCGGTAACAAAAACTCGTAATACTTAAAAAAGAATAACTTAACATTATAGGTACTTATGTTTTTATAAGTATAAATACATATACAACTATGTATAATGTAATATTTATACATAATGCATTTTAAATGTTCATCTTTGGGGTGTGAACTAGAATTGAAAAATGTCCTAATCATTTATAGGCTCCAGGTTTCATCCTTTTTTTTTCATTTTTTTTTTTTTTTTTGAACACATAACCATCCTTAGATAAGAATATTTATCAGCCAGATACTTAAAAATATTATGTCATATAACTTATAAAATGAACAATATTCCTGTAAAAGAAAAACTATAAAAGATATAATACAAAACATTTATCATTTTATATGTATCTGGGTGATTATACATAAGAGGCACTTTCAAAACAAATTGTTCTCAAGAAACTCAAATTAATTTATCTCAATTGCTTTCATTGTATTCATATTTTGTTACTTTATTTGTGACTTAAAAGAATATAGACATTTATTATTACAAAACATCCAAATAATTATTAGAATAGAACAGATATATTACAAATAACTCAAATTCCTATTTATCTTTGAGACATTCAGTTCAGTAGATACAAATTTCAAAAAGAATATTTCCTATTAAACAAAAAAAAAAAAAAAAATTATTTAGTTGAATCTTGTAACAATAGGGACAAGAAGAGGGCAATTTGTTTTAAAAGTGCTCCATTACTAGCAAGCACTTTCAAGTTCTGACTGCATTCTCCGTGCTTGCCGGGCTCTGAAAGCATGAAATTCCTTCTTCATAGCCTGCACTCTAGCTTCTATGTTATCATATTTGATTTTGAGGGTTGGAGAGAGCTCTGGAGGAGTAGGTGTGACTGGATATACATCAAACTCATAATGGTCATCAACTGAGATACGCTGACTGAGCTCTGAGTGAGTGGGAGATGGAAAGGCAGAGGTGTAGCGAAGCCAGAGGGGAGGGGGTGGTGGAGGGGGCTTGTATCGTAGCTCTGAGTGACCAGAAGTATTCTTGGAGCCAAATCCACTAGAGCTGGATCGGCTCTCTGGGGATGTCTCAGCAAAAAGGTCTGGAGCAGAACGTGCATGGCGTGGGAGGTACCGCCTTCGTCGCTGTTGCTCTTGTATAGCTCGGAGTGAAGGAAGCTCTTGACTATATTGCTGATGTATACTGCGAAGGGAGGGAATTTCAAGGCTACGAAGGAGGGGTGGAGAGGGAGTTGGGGAAACCATCCTCGGGGAAAAGACGGTAGGGATAGGAGGAGTTGAACTCAGACTGAGATCTGAGGGGCAGACTAGTGGCCGGCGCCATGAGGCAACATTTCTAAAGCCTGGTCTTGAAAGAAAACCCCCATCATCTGAGCTGGAGGTACTCCCAGCTGAACCACCCAACACAAACCTCCCATCACTATCCCTTGAAATCTTACCCACTTGGTGTCCTCCAGTGATGTACATGTCTCCTTTCCATCTTCCTTCTTCATGTTTCTCTTTCTGAGCACAGCACCAACATATCCAACTCATACCTGGTACTCGGCTTTTACTTCTGAAATAAACAAATGAATACCTCTCTATATAAAAATTGAATATCTACAAAAATTATTTTTGTTTTTGTTATACATAAATTAATTTTAAGATAAATTGTGTCAAATGTTAAAATAAGTTATAAGTCATAATTCTACTAATTAGTGAGAGTTACTATCTACTTGGGCTTGTAGCCTTCAAGTAATAGTTTTCTCTTCCACCCACTCTCCCTGAGAGTGTAGATTATTACCCCAATTTTGTCAAGTGATTTTTTAATTTTCCCTAATATTTTAATTTACTGGGTGTTTGCTTTTTGTGTAATAGGTTAATTTGATAAACACCATCCATATAGCCCTCTTTAATGCTCCTAAGAGTTGGAATATTTTCTTTTTAGGTGTTCATTACGTCAGAATTCATTTTGCACTATTGACATACAAAGCAGAACAAGAACCACATTCTATTTGGAAGACCTCTATGTTAAGAGCGATTTACCACTGTTTGGCTCTTATTGCCTTATGGTAAATGTAATCTCTCTATTTTACGTAATTTTCATAGGTCAACAATATTTTGTAAGGGTTCGGTCAATTAGCCAAACCCCAACAAATTCTCTACTAATAATTTTCACAGTCATAAACTCTCCATTTGAACTTATATGACAGTTTATTTTTTAAATATTAATAAGAAGTATCGAGTAATACCAAAAATGTTGGTTTTCTAAAAATTGAAATTTCTAACCTATAAATAATCTTTTCTAGATTAAAATTAAGAAAATTTCATTAGTTATCTTTCTCCACCTTCATGGTCAAATATAAGTACTATTACAAGAGGGAATTAATGTAGAGGGAATTGAATGAGATAACTGGCTGGTCCTTGTGGTGTAATGGATTAATTAGCATTCCAGCCCGGATAGCAGGAGGTCCAGGTTCGATTCCTGGCGAGGACAGATAGTTTTTTATTTTCTGTTCCCTCTCATTAATTGTTTAAGTACTATTACTTTTGTTTAAAAATTGAAGAAAAGTGTAAATAATTCACTCCCCTCCTCAAAAATTATGCATGTATCATCTATATACTGAATCAAAAATTTTATAAACTTTTAAGAACTTTCATAAACTTTTTTTTAGGAAGATTTGGTGAACCTCCAACACCAATGCTGTTAACCAATAAAGGCCTCATGCTTGTGGAGGTAGCAACTCTCCCTTCCAGGTAGACATTATGACTTTCCATTTAATATTAACTTCCATTAGTAGTATTTACTTCCAGAAAAACATTTTAATATTTATATTTAATATAAGGGTACATTAAGAATCCTTAATACTTGTATACATACTTTAAGTATGATTAATTTTAAAATTTATTGGTAGATTTTAATTGTTATACTTAGGCTTTACACATAGTTTTTAATTTAAAAAAAAATTAAAATTTCAAAATAATAAAAAAAAGTTTTTATAAGAATACGTGTCTCTTAATGAGAAGTCTTATGTACAATCACATTATAATCACATATGATGATTAGGCAAATCATTAGGATCACTGTTTATGATTTGGCTCACATATTAAGATACACCAATATATGAAGTAGTTCAGAGCACAGTTTAATCTTTACTCAATAAATAAAATAAAGAATATACAAAAAATAAAAGGGTTTGTATTTTTAGTTTCATTAAGAATGAAAAAGACGAAACATGGCATGCAGAGAGAAAACATGCAATATAATAAACAAGAAACTATATTTTAAAAAACTGGGATTCAAAATAGCAAGTTACAATACCATCTGCATCACTAGTGCTGACTCTTATTCAAAGGATGATGTGGGTTTGAAAGAAAGTCATTATGATAATTCGATAAGAAGAATATCTTCAATTCTATTTTCAGTGAGGTGTTTTATAGTTCACTTGTGTGTTGAAATCAAATAGATAACAGCTAACAATGTTTTATGGCTTAAGTTTTAAGAGATGTAGTGATACTTAAAAATAAAATGTTAAAAGAAAACAATCCTGAAATTAACAAAGAACTTCCATTCATACCAATAGCTGAAGGTCATAAGATGGAACAAGAAACAAAATACATCACAAAAAAAGGTAATCGATGTGAATTTAGATAATAAACCACTTCATAATTTTGTAAACCACTTGATTTTTTTTTTTGGGAATATGAAGAACAAGATTTTCCTAAAAGACCTTGAAGATATACTTCCCAGGAAACCTGTAAACAATCTGAACTTCATTAGTTATGAGGCAACAGAAAATAAGGAGCTCTCAAAACTAAAAAAAAAGCACTGGCCAAGAAATATGCTCGGAAATTAAATTCAGCTGGAGGATGAATTAAAACCATTCATTACAATGTATGAATGGGTGACACTTCCTAAGGGGAAGGTGCCCCACAAGATCTAGTGGGTGTTCAAGATAATGGAAACAGAAAGAAACCCTAGGTACAAGTCCAGGCATGTAGCCAACAGCCAGGCATTAACTATGGAGGCTACTATTACTGTAAAAGAGGACTTAAATCTATCGATCTGGATGTTAAGACTGCATACCTCTATAGATATCTAGAAGAAGAAATAAATGTTGAACCTCTAGTAAATGGGCTACCCACAAAAGTATAGCAACTAAGAAAGACCATATATGGATTAAAGCGGATCGGTCGCTGATGGAATGAACACTTCCAAAAAGTTGTACTGGAATTAGGGTTTTCACAGCTAAAGGCTGCTATGTAAAATAACAGGGACAGAATAATCATTTCACTTTATGTAGATTTTCAGGTGTGAAGCTATGGCATCTGAACCACCGGTTATTTTTATCAGAATGGGATGGAATGAGTTGAATTTTAGTAGATTTAATTCAAGCTATACCATATACCTTTATATATAGCTTAATAAACAAAAAATCAATTTATCAATCCTATATAAAAATATGCAACTCTTTCACCAGATTTCCCACGTGGAAACCGTGCTAATTATGTTAATCCTATGATACGACTTTTGAAAAACTTTGATGGGTCCTCACCAATCTTATACTAGAGTAGTTAAAAACATAGCCTGTAAAATTTATATAAAAACATAACTGTGTGTATGTGAGAATTTATTTTAATAAATAGATTCTATTTTAGTTTGAGCTTAAGCACAAAAACTGTTAGATGATTTTTTTTAATGATTGACATTGATGATAGGGAGAGAGAGAGAGAATGAGAGAGGGGGGGGGGGGTAAAAAGGAAAGCCAAGGAAGTTATTAATAACTACATTATTTTTAATAATATTTTAAAAAAATGGAAAAACACACAAGGTCTAATACTAATTTTCATCCATGTTCTATAACATTTTTACCATGAAAATATAAGACATATCAAATATAAATAATTCAAGGGCTTTGTTTAACTTTATAGACTCCCTCCTGGGGCAGTTGTTCTATGACTGAGGAGGGATAACACTTTCACACACACACACACACACACACATGTATGTATATAAGGCTTATAATTTATTAATTTAATATTGTAAGCTTTTAAGTTTAATAACATCATTTCAGATAAGGAATTTAAAAATGCAAGAAATTTGTGTAAACTCTCAAGTTTTATAATAATAAAACCAAATTCAGTATTTGAGATTTTTCCTATACATTGAATGTTAGTTAATAATTTAAAATGATTAAGGAAAATTTCAGGGTTCATGAAAAGACACATTAAAAAATCATTAAAATATTCATGATTTTTAGTTTGTGAAAAATATATGCGGTGTGGCTATTAAATAACAAGACTATTGCTGTAAATATATTTTATTCTAAACTTATACATATTTAGTTTTTATCACCTTCAATATACACCCCTCCATCATCCTTACATCACTCCATTTTTTCCAATTTACCATTGTTCGAAACAGTGCTTGAAGTCTTGTTCTGTAAGCTCCTGCATGTCACTTGCCGCTTTTTTCTTTCACACCTTCAGCGAACTGAAATCTTGTACCTTTTAATACAGGTCAAAACCTTGGGGAACAAATAAAAGTCACATGGTGCCAGGTCAGCCGATTAAGGGGGATGGTCTATAAGTGGGACGATGTACTTGGCTAGAAACATTCTGACAGACAATGCATTGTGAGCCTGCACGCATTATCTTGATGGAGATCCCATGACTTTGTCTTCCATAATTCAAGTAGTTTTTTTCTTACTTTTTTGAGGAGTTGAGCAAGCACCTAACAGTAGTAATTTTGAATAATAGTTTGACCTTCAGGAACCCAGAGAAGGTTGTGTACCTTGGAGGATTGTGTAGGAAGGATTGTGTATCCCATGAATGTCGAAAAAACGATCATCATCGCTTTAGCTTTGCTCATTCCAATGCATTGATTGATGTTTCATTTCGAGATCGTAAGTGAAATCCAAGATTCATGATTTGTTGTGACTCTTTGAAAGAAGTTAGGGTCATTTGTAATGGCATCTAAAGTGTCAGTACACACTTATTAACGGTTTTTTTTTTTTTGTTTGATTGTGAGAATTTAGGTACCAGTTTCGTACAGACTTTTTTCATGATCAAATTGTTAAGTAAAATTTGCCTTACGCATTCTATGTCAATTCCAACAGTTTCAGCATTCTCACGAATTGTTAACCGGCAGTCATCATCTCTAACATCTTCTCGGCCATCTAGGAAACACTTGAACCACTCAAAAACCATCGTGCAGGCAATAAACATTCATTGCCATAAACTTCTTTTAATAAACGATAAGTTTCAGCAGGGGTTATACCTAATTTCATGTGAAATTTCACGACAATTATTTGCTCTACTATTACACTTATCATGTTTTCAGCAATACAAAACAAACACCTCTTACATAAACAAAGGTTATGGGCAGACTGATTTTTAGACAAACATGGGAGGTGCTGCAATCAAAAGAGAAGGCTTTACCCAGCATAGATGTTGGCTATTTGGAATTGGTGCATGCATTGTTCTTCTGTAGCAGCATCAGTCTCGTTATTTAATAGCCACACCTCGTTTACTGAGTTATGGTTTTTATTATTTTTTTTTTATCATTCATGTTCTATACATTTTTAGAAATAATCATATATTAAGGAATATATGGTAGAACATAAAAAGGAGGACAGATTTCAAGGAAATCCTCTAGACAAACTACCTTTCCCCTCGCAGTTAGCCTAGACCCAGCAAGCTTACCATTTCTCTTCAATGACCTTTAGAGCAAATAAGATCAAATGGTTTATATTCAAATTATTACTTACTACTTGTTTTTTGTACTTTATATTTTATGTAACATTGGAAATCTGCTTGGTATACACAATTTATGCATAACATTCTTCTTGCTACTGGAAGTAAGACTCTAAGATAACAATAGCACAAATATCCTTATGATTTGGATGAATGCTTAATCAGGATAATGAATTTATTTAAATTTTTGATGACTTTACACCCAAATTATAATGAAAGAGTATTTTAAATTGTATAGTTAATTCAAATATATAAAGTAATAATGAATACTATTTAAAATAATAGAGAACTACAAAGTGAGTTGAAATTCTACTAAATTTGTTAAAAAATAAATGAAAAATAATAATAAAAAACTGAAGATTAACATGCATTAAGTGATTGTACCAGTTTTTTTCAACAGACTGCTAACTCTTCACCTTTAGTCCTCCTGAAGTGGCCAGCAGATAAAATGCAAAATTTAATAAAATTAATAGTTTAGTGTTATTTAACAGTAGAATTTGTTAACAAACACACACATATACATATATATATATACACACAAACATTACATACTTAAATACAAAATAAAACTTAATTACAAATCTTCAACTGTTGTCTTGCAGAGTTGTTGGTAAATATATTAGTGAGGGGATATAACTTTTAAATAGTAATGAGGATTAAACACATTAAAGCACATAAGCAACACAAAAAGCAGGCAAGAAAAAATTATACAGATACAAAGAAGGCACATCTAGATATTAGGTAATAAAGATGAGTTTGTGTAAGAGAATATACGGCCTCATATTAAACTTTGAGATACTAAAGAAATGTGATATAACTGGAGAATGCCAAAGATGTCAAGGTGTTAGGAGAGAAGTACAAGGAAAATGAAGGGTAAAAAAATTTTGAAAGGCTTAGAATATTGAAAGGGATTAAAGGATATTAGCTACCCAATATTTATGTTAGAATCTTCTCTAAAGATAAAATTAAAACTGTTAATCAAGTCAAGTAAAATACAGAAATTAATATTTCTTTTATATTCATATAATTTGTATTTTTCTAGGCATTATCTGTCTTCAACTCTATCTAACATCTCTTTATTGCAGGGAAATAATTATCTATACTCCCAAAAATTATTGAATAACACTTATCCATGGTTTGTGGATTTGGCCGGATAATATAGTTATTAGAAAAAAGATTGGATAACATCTCCATGTCCTTTATAGGAAAAGCAGTCTTTAAGATATTTTCAGCTGTATGTTAGAATCTTGCAAAGGGCATAAAATTCTCATTATATATCACCTCTTAAAAAAAAAAAAAAAAATTAAATTTTTAGCTCAAGTATTTAGTTAAGAACTTGTTTCATAGTTAACCTAAAATTTATTTTTTTGTTTAAAAAAAATAAATAAAAAAGGAACAGTATCAATTAATTTTTGCCACAAGCAAATTTTCACCAACTAAAAAGGCTGATTTGTTTCTCAATCAATATTATATTAAAATTGGTGAAATAATAGCTTCTTAATATATTATAAATTCCTTGAGACAAAGCTCATCATATTCACATGAAATATCCTTTCCTTCTCATTCATACAGTGGTTAAATGATCAGATATTCTTTCGAAAACTAGTTTCTCACATTACTATTCAAATTGTGCTATAACAGAGTGCAAGTATTTTATATGACTTCAAACCCACAAAATTGATAGAAAAGATACAATTTTATGATTTTTTTCTTCCTTTATCTTTCAAATTCAAGTGAATTATAAAAATATTTATAATTTATTTGTCAGTGCTAACAGAACCCAAGGGATAAAATGAGACTAGTATTCTGGCTTTTGTATGTATGTATATTTATTTAAATTCAAGAATCTCATATCTTATCTCCAGTACTATTTTTCATGAGGGAGATTCTTTTTGGATCCATTTTAGAACTAAAGCTTTATTTATAAAAAGCTTTATTTATTCTTCTCATTTGAGGTTTAATGCATTTTCAGCATAATACCAAAAGTGCAGATCCACTTATTTCATATCATTTCTATTATTTAAAAATAAAATAAAATAATGGCGCTTTCAATAAGCAAAATTTTATGGAAAAGGTTTTTAAAATAATCAATTATGGTTAATTTAAAGAAAGATGCTAAAAATAATGCTTTGACTATAATTTTATAGAAAATTATACAGAGAAACCTCTGATTGTAACAATATATAGTTTTTAAAAAGATAATTCAACATACTTCTAATATTTGAAAGAAAATAGAAAGTACAGAAGTAATAACATCTTCAATCAAATCAAGCACTTCCAATTATAACACAGCTAACAATAAGTAAAAATAAGTCAATATAAAGAAACAAAGATAAATGTGAAATCATATGTTAAAATATTATAGTAGGGTTGAAAACTTCTATCTACAAATAAGGTGTGTCTTCATTGTCTTAAACTTTGACAGTCTCAATTTGCTCAAATACACAAGAGATTATTGAAATTAAAGAAGCCATGTGGTAATTGACATATTTATAGAAATTATAAAAATATGATAATAATTTGCCCAGCCTTCAACCCCAGATATAATACCAAGTAGTAAGTCAATTTTTAATGAAATATCTGAAGCTGAACATCTCTCATTAACTCTCAATGGACTAAGATGTAGTCTTAAAATAGTGCAAATCCCCTAAATGCAAAATTTTAACAATGGCTATTCCTAGCAGATGAAATATTAAAGACAAAGTAACACTTGGATAAAATTCAATAAGGACCACTCAACTTAAGATTACTGTTAAATGTGATGAAATTATACATTTTCTTTAAGACATCACCATATAGATACTCACAACTGAATTGTAAGAGAAAAAAGGAAAACTCTAAACCCTGGAAAAAATGACCTAGCCAAATGGAAAGTTTAGAAATAAAAAAAACTTTTTGAGAAGAATAAGAATAATTTTAACTCAAAGGTTAACAGCTATAAGAAGTGAGTTCATTAAAAAAAATATATTCACACTAACTTCACCAAAAGGTAACATGAAATAACCAATATTCAACATTAATAACTGGCTGCGGATTGAGAAAGTTGCTATGAATTATTAATGCCAGTGAATAAAAAATATTTTTTAGTGTTTTAGTATGTATATATGTATGGGCGCATATATATATATATGTGTGTGTGTGTGTGTGTGTGTGTGTGGCGTTACAAAATGCATAAAAGTATTGTTATCTTAGTTTCTCCTGACTATTCACACATCCTTACAAAAATGGATTTTTTTTCCTGTTACTGAAGCTAGCTTGTTGGGATATGAACAATATATATATAATTTGGAAGGTGATCTTGACTCACTGGTTGACTGGTCCAATTGGCGAACAATGTTTCACCAATGAGCAATTATACAGGAATGTAAATATAAGGGTGCATCACATGACTGAAGACTGCTCCGAATGAGCCAAAACGCTTCTTTTAGTTTGTTGTGAAGAGTAAAAACTTCAAGGTAAATTTTTTGACCGTCAAGTTTAACGAAGAGAGGATTATCATAAATTCGTTCTTGGTAGTTGAAGAATGAAAAACTAATTTGTAACTAAAAATTATTTTTTAATTCTTCAACTATTTTGACAGAATTCCTTATNATATATATTACCCTATAAAATTAAAATATAGTGTATTGAATAAAATAAAATAAATTCATATGGTATAAGAGTAAGGGTGAATACATATAAGATGCAGAATATTAAGGGGATGTATATATTCAATATCATTAAGGAATCATATAAGTAATGGAATTTAATTATTAATAAATTAAATTGAGCCTATAGCTTACAAAAAGAATTATGATACACCAATCTCAGCGTCTAAGAAGGTTGGAAGGACAATGATGTTGAAGATTTCCTAGTCAGAAAAGGAATGAGAATGTCATGAACTCCTGTACTTTTCTGTTTGAAGCACATAAAACCTTCACTAGGAAAAAGGTTCCATTTATAAATTTAGAATGTGGGTTAGTAAAAACATTACTGAGAAAAAATCAGGAATAAGTCACTAAGTCATTTTAGACAAGAAAAAAAAATTACTTTAAGTAGTCATGCAATGAGCTAAAGTAACTGGTCTAATTTTTAACATTTTACATAAACAGGAAAAAATTGTAGCAAAACACATAGGGGTGACTGTGAAGTTCTTTCCAACTGTTATGAATTTTTAGAATTTTTATTGCAGCTCAAGTTTCAACAATTATTTCCTAGGTTTTTTTATGGCATAAGCTTCTCACCAGGACTTGCTTTTTTATCATGTAGGAAAAGCACATGAAGGCTTGTGTCACAATTACCTAAAGTTGCAAAATGACTGTTGACCCTGCCCTTTTAGAAATACTAATAATGATAATGTGTGTAAAGTAGGAAAAAATCATAGAACTTATCTAACTCTAAGCCTAATTGGGCAGACTTCAGATAGGTGATTCCATAACACAACCCGAAGAGTAATGGATGCACTCACATGACAATCATAGTTAACTTTCCAAAAATTATTAGCTCATTGACCAATGAAGATACAGTTGTATGCTTGGTCCTAGTCAATATAATATGAAAAATAAACCACATGAACTTCATAAAATTTAATTTTGAAATAAAACATTGCAATCAATTTAACTCAATTGACACTACTACAAGTTAAAAATAAGTTAAGTTAAAGGTTGATATTTATTATCTTACAAAAATATTTGTCCGGGGTCATCTTGCTCTTAATAATATATTTAGGTGGAAGGATTTAGTATTTATAATAGAATTATTGTGATCCTTAATAAAGTAAATATACATTTTGTTATGATGATGTAAATGAAACACAGTGCCTTATATTAGTAAATAGAAGTGCCAATTAAATACATTAAATAGAAAAACAGTGAAAGCAATGAGCAAGCTTCAAGTGTAAGGGAGCAGAGATATATGGAATATAGTAGCTTACTGTTGTGATCTATGGCAACTCAAGGCTGTAATCCCGATAGGATCCAACAACCCTACAAGAAACAAATTAATAGAGCTCATTGAGATGCCTTTATTTTTTATAGAAACACATGTGAATTCGTCAGTAAATGTCACACATTTTCAATACCACTAGTTAATTCATTTAGTAAAAAAAAATTAAAAAATTATCACTGGAATAATTCTTAAAATATTATTTTAACCTCAAATAAAACATAGAAATATTTATTATTAACGTCAGAAAACATATTTTATAAACGAAGAGAGGATTATCAGGAATTTGGTCTTGGTAGTTGAAGAAATAAAACTAATTTGTAACTAAAAAAGTTTTTATTTTAGCCAGGGTTTCAGACTTTCATCAGGACTGAATATGAAAAAGAAAAAGAAAAATATATAATTGACTATAAAAAAAACTAGATAATGAACATGGAGAGAGAAAAAATTATTATTTATAATATTCTGAGAGTAACATACCAAATAGTGTGATGGGGAGATAGAGACTCGTACTAAACAGTGTCTATATCATGACTGATCTGTTTAAAAAAAAATTGTATTTGAGGGTTGTAGAAGGGAACAGGAAATGGATGTAGGAGTGGAGTAAGAAAAGAGGGATTAGATGGCTGGAGGTTCATGGGAATACTGTAGGGAAAGGAAGTGAGAAAAAAAAATGCTATGAGGTGATCTTATAGTGATTTTTGTCTTAAAAAGTGAAAAATATTACTGTATTTTGTCTGTTTTGCCATTGATGAGGTTTTGTTATAAATGTATGTGAATATACTCTGCTAAAAGTTGTATCTCAAGGTTGGGTTAAGTCGCCAGAAGTGTGAATTTGTCAAAGTCTAAAGTATGTTTGTCAGTAATAAAGTGTTTTGAAAGAGCAGAAGTGGATTTTTTATTTTTAACGCCATGTTGATGGTTGCTGATTCTTCTTTATATGGGGTTTTTGTTTGCCCTATATATGCTGCGGTACAATTTTTAGTATTATGACGTTATATCTTTTTTGGGATTGGAGTCTTTCAGTTTAGTGTATAAGTTTTTTTAGTTTATTTTTGTTGGAGAAGCCTATGCTTAGCTTGGGGAATTAAGTTATTAATTAGAGATTTAGATAGAGTAGGAATATAGGGTAGGGAACAGAACTTCGAAGTATCACTAGGTGGAATTGAAGTGGAGGGCGGAGTGGAAGGAGTTTCATAAAAATTGATTGATGAGTATTTTTATGGATTTTCCTGGAAAGCCATTATTGTTGAGAATGTCTATTATGCGTTTAATGTTTTGGTCGTGGAATATTTTGTCAGAGAGGTTAAGGGTTCTGGAAATGAGGTTTTTCCAACATTTATTTTTTGATGATAGGGGTGTGAGGAGTTAAAATGTAGGAGGTGTCCAGAGTATGTAGGTTAAGTGTACCAGTCAGTAAGTATGGAGCCATATTTTTTTCTGATTAGGAGTAAGTTAAGAAATTGTTTGTTAGATTCCAGTTCTATCATAAATTTTAAGTAAGAGTAACACAGTAATATGAGGTCGAGGTCACCTATGTATTTTTTTATCAAAAATATGTTGTTTGGGAAAGAGAACTGTGTCTAGTAGGTCATTCATTGCTATTAACTATGTCTGGGGTGAGACAATTTCCCATTGGCATTCCAGATATCTGCTGTTTGTAGAATTTTTTTTTTTTTTAAGAGCAGGTAATCGGAATTACATCACAGTGGGAGAGTCTGTAGGTAAGAATCTAGTGGTAAAATTGTGTGTGGTTCAATTATGCGTCAGTTGTTTTAAACTATAGTGAGGGTTTTGTCAAGCTTTGTAACATTCGTGAAGAGGCTAATGACGTTAAGGGATGTAAGGATAAAATTGTTAGGAATTTTGAGAGATTTGATTATATGTTTTAGGGAAAGATAATTTTTTTATGTCATAAGAGTTATTATGGCTGAGTGCTTGTAGGGAAGGGAGTAGGAATTCACTGAGTTTAAAGGAGAGGGAATTAATGTTGGACATGATAGGACAGAGAGGGTTGTTTGGTTTGTGTAGATCGGGGAGTCCATAAAATCTGGGGGCTTGAGAATTGAAAGAAGAGAGGTTTCTATAAATTTTGCTGTCGATATATGATGTTGTTCGGACCTTTGTTACTGGGAATGGGGAGATATATTATGTCATCATTGAGTAGTGTGTGTAATTTTTCCAAGTAGTCTGTCTCGTCCATTATAATAGCTTTTTTTCCTTTGTCTGCTTGTCTAATAATAATGTTGTCATGAGTTTTTTTTAAAGGTATGGGATAATTTGAGGTCATAAAAGAAGTCAGTAGAAAATTGGGAGTTATGGTAGGTAGGTACTTACATTTTAACTTCGTACACCCTTATTGTCAAAAAATAATCGTGTAAAAAATTCTCATTTCCAGAACCCTTAACCTCTCCAACAAAAACATTAAATGCATAACCGACACTCTTAACAATAATGATTTTCCAGGACAATCCATAAAAAGTCATCAATCATTTTTCATGAAACTCCTTCCACTCCCCCCCCCCCCCAACTCCAATTCTAACTAGTGGTACTTCAAAGTTCTGTTTCCTACTCTCTCAGAAAAAATCCATAAATCTCTAATTAATACTTTATTTCCCCAAACTACGCCTAGGCTCCCTAACAATAATGAGCTAAGAAACTTATACACTAAACTGAAAGATCCCATTCCCCATACTGACAGATGTAACGTCATTTACAAAAATCCCTGGGCCACTCAAAAGTGAACTGCAGCATATATAATACAAAAAAAGAACCCTATAAAAAGAAGAATCTGCAACCATCAGAATGGCATTAAAAAAACCACTACTGCTCTTTCAAAACACTCTACTACAGACAAACATACTTTCGACTTTGTCAAATTCACAATTCTTGCAACTGAACCCAATCTTGAGAAACGATTTTCAGCTGAGTCTATTCACATACATTTAGAACAAAACCCCACCAATGAAAAAACAGACAAAGACAATATTTCTTCCACATACAGTAATATTTTTCATATTTTAAAAGAAAAATCACCATAAGACCTCCTCATTGCAATTATTTTTCTCTCTTCCCTTCCTACAAACCTCCAGCCATCTAATCCCTCTTTTCCTTACCCAACTCCTACATCCATTTCCTGTTCCCTTCCACAACCCTCAAATATAATTTTTAAAAACAGATCAGTTATGATTTAGACACTATATAGCACGAGTCTCTCTCTCCCCATTACTCTATTTGGTATGTTACTCTCAGTATATTATAAATAATAATTATGTTTCTCTCTCCAATATGTTCATTATCAAGTTTTTTTATAGTCGTTTATATATTTTCATTTATTTATTCTTCGTTATTTTATGAAATATATACATGTTTCTATATTATTTTAGTACTTTTCTTTTTCATTTTCAAATTTACCTCTAATAATAATAAATAAGCTAATTAGGAATGATTTTATCACAGAATAACAAAGTAGTTTTTAGAAAAATCACAAGCTTGGTGATTAAATTTACACATAAGTAATGCAGCTCTACATACTGAATGAAATTATTATTTATAGTTAAATCATAATTTTCTAAACAAAGTTATTTTTTTAGTTATTAGTTTCATTTACATTAAAATAAGCAATTTTTTTTTTGCAATTCAAAACTACTTGAAGAGAGGGAGGAAGCAGAAGGCAAGCTAAAATTTAGAGAATTATTTCAAAGGTTAATATAATAAGCATTAGGAGAGCTAATGACCATTATTAATCAATGTATTGAATTATAAAAAACAAATAAGAATAAATAGGCAACTATAGATCCCTATAAAATAAAATCTACATTTCTAACTAATGGATAATGAATACTGCTTTAAAAAGGAAAATAAAAAAAGGACGAACTTAGCATCGCTTGTGTTTGCATAGTTTACATATTTAAGAGAAAAGCATACTGCTAATAATAGTCCTAATAATGGGAACAATAGTATATTTAATGGATAAAGAAAAATAGGGCGGGTGAAACAACCAAAATTCCATATAGGCGATTTTAAGCAGTGATTAGACTATTTTTTTTTTCTTTTTTAAATTCTTAAGTCACAATAATTATAAAACATATAGAAAAAGCTGAATGAGAACTATTTGTTCATTCAATATTTAATTTTGTCAATATGTCCAGAAGAAAAAATATCTTATCTAATCAATTTAAAAAAAAAAAAAAAATGTTTAATAACAGATAAGATTTTAGTCCCTCCATTTCCTAAGGTAAAGAAGAAACTTTCTCAATGTTTATGTTAATAAAATTCACATAAATAAATTATTTATACAGATAATTTTTATTTGCAGTCACTTTATTATTCTTTGTCACATTGCTTCAAAACTACAGAAAATTTTTAAAGAAATTTAAAGAATATATCTCATTGTCTAAGGTTAAACAAGTTTATTCTACTAGTAAAATTAGACCCTCAGTTCAGAGAATTTAAAGGTTTGAAAAGTAAGGTCTATTAATATGTATAGAATTTCCCAACTCTTGAAGTAATAAATAAAAGAAAATTTGGGTTTATATTTACACTGTTGATTTTGATTTCAATTTTGATGATAAATTAAATTAAAATTTTTAGTAAACTTAAATTATGTTTTACAAAAGAATTTTTATGAAATCATTGATAAGGTTAACAAAAATTTAAATAAAAATTTGAAGAACATTTTCAAAAGATTATATTATTATTGATAAATATTTTGATGAAGATTTACTTAAAAAACAAGACATATTATTCTGAAGTTACTTTTGCAATAGCGTAACAATTTGATACAACAGTTGTTGGATATTCTTTTAATAGTAACAAATTTTGCTGAGAAGTTATGATGTTAGGAGAATATTTTTTTAAGTAACCCTTTATTACATAAATTGATGAAAAGTGAAAGTTCAATAAATAAGAACAACAGTGCATAAAAAACTTCTATTCCTCTATTAGTTTTGTGAATATAAGCAACTTTTTAGGGGCATCAACTTCAATATTAAAGAACTACAGTTATCAAAACTATTTGTCCTTTAAGTATATTTCATAGAGAAAAGATAACTGCAAATGGTGAATAGTAGTTTAAGCTCCTGAAGAGGTAATGATATTAGAAAAATAAGCAACTTTTGATGCGGTTAACATTTGATTTGGAGGAAAATTGAAACAGAAGGAAAGGAACTTCAAAGAAGAGCATAAACAGAAATAATAATTTTGTCAAATATTAATCAGTAAAGTGATATAATAATACAAAAAATAGAATTTCTAAAAGTTAAAGAACAAAAGTGCTTAAAGAGTAAACAGAAATTGATTTTCCAAGGTTAATATTTTACATTTAAGATTTTGATTAAAACAGTGAGTAATAATCGAAAATTCATTCAAATTAAAGTAGGGAAAGGGGTACTACTTCAGAAAAGTGTATAAAAATAAATAGATTTTTTCAACTATTAATTTCTTTTTCCAGGCTCAAAGCAATATTGAGCAGTAGACTCAAGTTTTTTCTGTAGTTGAGGCAGCTCAACTCAATTTTTATAACATTTAAATTTTTAATGATGAGAAGAAAACAAAGACAAAAGGAAAAAAAGAAAATATGAAAAACAGTAAGAAATTTATAGGGATGTATCCTCTACTTTTTTCCTCCTCAGGAGCTATTGATTTTTTATTAGCTGGAAAATCAAGAAAAAATACTGGTAATATTACTCAGAAAATGGCTACAATATAAGAAATATTAGATAAATATAAGAGTAATTTTTCAAATTAAATTAATATTACCGTTCAGATAATTTTAAATATTTTATGAAAACTGATCTGGGTATAGCCTCAATTTTGTGTTCTGTCAATTACAAATACTATCTATAGTTATCATTACCATAAGTATAATTTATTATGTAGCCAATGACTAGACTGAAACTAAATTGTTTTGTTTTAATTTTTAGATATTAAAAATTTTAAATCTTAAGGAAGAATGAAATACACAAGAAAATAAATTTCAAATTATATTAAAGTCTTCATTCAGTATTTTTTCGGTGTTAAAGTAAAAATGTAATTGAATACAAATCTGTGTTATTTAAAACTTAATAACTAAATACAAAATTTAGTATTTAGAGAACTAAAAGTGAGTTAATATATGAAAAATTAATAATAGGTGCAAGAGTAATAAGAACCTAAGAGCTAAGGCTGAAAGTACGAGGTAAATTTTACCAAAATATTAAATAATAAGCCCAATGAATAAATATTTATTTTTTTATCTAGTTCTAGTATGAATATAAATTATATAAAATTATGTAATTATTTAAGATAAATAACAAAAAAATAAATAAAAGGCAGAATTATAACTGTATTGTCATCATATGAGCAGAAATACATAATTTTATATTTTTCTGAACCTTTAGATAATATGTAAAGAAAACTATTTACGACCTAAAAATATATTAGACGAAAACTTTAAGGATACTCACTTTTTCAAAGGCACTTGACTTACAGGAGCAGCTTGACTCCCATTTCTCACATCTGTTATTCTGCAAGCTACCATGTTATATTCTGCAAATATAAAGCATAATGATATTAATAAATTAGACTATGAAGGGTACTGACTTAGCCGATGGGATACATTGGGAATCCTAAGTCAGGAGCTGAGGGTTTGAGCTCCATGCTGGGTAATCTCTTATAAAGGCTTTCCCAGGACCATGGATGTTTAGAATAGAGTAGATAGCTCCTCCCTCCATGAACATAAGTAATTGTGAGTGAGGTAAAAGAAAAAAAGAAGTTACACCATGAATTAATAATTAAAATCCTCATGGATACTGCATTTTCAGTAAGTAGTGCATTTAGCCCAGTCAATGAATAATCAAGAATAAGTGCTTGAAGGGGGCAGAATTTTCGATTTAAAGGATTGGCCTGTTACCATAGAATACAAATAATCTTAAAGTAACTGGCTCTTAGAAGGTGAACCTTAAACTAAAATAATATTAATATTTTTGAAAATATTGAAGGTAATACTACATTTTGTACAATTTTTGTTCCAAAAAGTTTTTATAAGTCTAAAAAGTTTGGAAGTAGAGAATTTGTGTTGGGGTTCAATCAAGGTTGATCTAAAAAATACAATTTAAAAAATGTATTTTTTATTATCTGTCATTTCTTCGGCTTTATTGTAAACCATCTTCAGGGCTATAATGAAGGTAACATTGTCAGGGCGAGAGGGGACATATAACCACCTGGATCAAATGTTCATAAGAGATATTCAGTAAAGTAATATTGATTATAAAACAGAGGAGATTCTGACTGATTTAGTTATAATATCTATTAGGTAATATTTCTCTCTCCTTATATACTGGTTTACATAAAATTTGTAATCTATTCTTATTAGATTGATATCAGACATTTTAGATTAATGAATTAAGTTGGGGAACAATAAGATGAACTTGACTCAAACTAAGGAAAGCATGAATAGAGCATATGAATACTTAAAAAAAAACTTAAAGAATAAAGCATACCTTTTTCTTGTTTCCGTCGTTTTCTTTTATTGCAAATTTTCACAGCACATACAGAGAGTATTATGGCAACAATAAAAAAGAGAATTCCTCCCACTACACCAGCTGTAATGGCCTTATGCTTAACTCTGGCTGGAACTGAAAACTTTATCTCATCAGAGCTCTCATAACTTTTAAGGGAATTAGCAAAGACACGAAAGTGATATGTCCTACCACCAACTAAATTTTTTACTGAAAAAAAGAAAGAAAGAAAACAATTAAATTTAAATTAAGATTTCCTTACAAATTTTCTAATTAAAAAAGAGAAGTAGTATCAATAAGAAGTCTAGTAATCAAAAGCAAAAAGGAGAAAAACCAAAAGTTAATAAATAAAAGTATACTGAAGTTATGGATTACCAAAGTTAATTTCTTGATTCCTTCAAATTCCATTTCTATTAAAAATATTTTAATGAAGTAACAGTTTTCATTTTTTATTTAAAACAATTCTAAGTTAAGTTTTTAAAATTAGCTTGGAAATAATTTATGCCCACTGATGAGAAGTCCTTTAAACACTAAAAGTTTCCTTCAAAGCATTCATCTTTAATAATTACATTTTCAAATCTATACTAATTATAAATGTAATAATAATTAACTAACATTAAGTGACCGGTTATTCATAGAGTATATTAATAAGCACTGTATCATGTAATGATAAAAGCCTAAGGCAGTTAGTGAAGTTGAAAATTAATATAAGAATCTGGTTAAATTTGGTTTACTAAGACAAGACTTCCAAACTTGAAAATTGACTTCACACATTCGGACTAATTTATAACAATGCTGTATTTCATGTAAAAAAGGGACTTTTGAATACAGAATCCTGGGGGAATAGAGTAATCCAAGTTTGTGAGTGGGATGGGAAGATGAATTATTTTTATATTGTAAAAGAGGAGAGTAGAGGTCCTCATTTAATCATAAAAGAGCTGTCTGCTAACCTTTATTTCCTACCTTTAAATTATGAGACATTTTAATAAGAATATTTGAGTAAAAAATATAATACTAAAATTAAAAATATGAATTAAATAAAGGTCAATCGAATGATAGTATACATGTAAGTAATCAAAACTGAATATTTCAAGGAAAATTGCACTAATAACTTCTGAACAATTTAATTTGTTTTGAGTGTACAGATAACCTCAATTTTCAATTCAACTTTCAAGAGCTTTAATTTATGTCTTTATTTTTGTATTTTTGATGAATGACATGATATGAAAATATTATTTTCATATTTGATTCATATACTTGGTTCCGAGAGTTGTGGTTCTTAACTTTTTCTTAATCTAAGCATATTTGGAGTTTCTGTTCTTTTATTAAATTATGACATCACATAAAAAGGACATAAATGAAATGAATATAGTGTAATATAATAACAAACTACATTTACAACTTACTAGTGAGTAAGGTTTTTATTCCACTCACCACATAATCAGAGCTTTAATTTAGAAGAATAACTCTTCACTTAATATGAAGTAACTCTTCACTCTATTAATAAATACTTGCCTAAATATGAAGTTTCACCAGGCCTAATCTGTCCTCTGTTAAGGGTTTTCCAAGGCCCATCTGTTTTATATTTTATAGTATAATGATTAACTAAATTTGCTCTTTCTAGAGGTTCCTCCCAAGATATGACAAAGCCATTACTAATTTCTGTAACTGAAACATTCCGCGGAGGGCCAGGCTTTGGACCTATAAAAAACACACTATAAATATACAGGCTTTGAGAATTTCACTTATTTTTATGCTATATAATTTAGTTTTAATTGTGTATTTAAAAACTAAACACCCAGAAAGTAAAATAATCCTCATCAATAAATAATAATGAACACAATGATAAGTTTTATATATATATATATATATATATAGTAGGTAGGTAGGGTTTAGGGGCGATGAACCCTTAGATTATTATGCCCTATATAATAATAATAATAAGTTGTAAAGCTATCTCTGAACAACTTTGGCGAGGATCCAACTCTATCATTTTTAGAACTGCCTCTGAATCAACAACTTTTGGCCGACCCTAGGGAGTATAATTTTTGAGTGTCTTGTTGAAATTCGGCAAACTAAAATTGTGCCTTCCGTTCAGAGAGGGCATCTTTACAAAAACAGAACATATTCTTTGGGCAGCTTCAGTTGCTTTTAAACCAAGTCTTATGCATATATCAAAATTGACCAAATATGAGTTTCCACCAAAATTATTTTGGACTTGTCACTTAAAATGCTTAAAGAAGACTGGATTTAAATTAATGCCTCTCATAAACAATTAAAACTCGTTTGCATGGGTCAAAGTTTGGTTTTTGGCATCACTGCTCAAAGAGCAAAGGATAGTTTTAGTTTTGAAGGATGGGGGATGATTAAGAGTGATATATGATATTGTACTGCTAAATGTCTTCAAAAAAAGGAATTAGAAGACTTAGCTTTACCAGGTATGCAAGTTTAAAATGTCGTTTTAATTCCAATAGAATGCGCTCTTAGCCTATTGAAGGATTTGCTTATCTCTAAACGCTATTTTGTTTGTTAGTCATTTGTTTACAAAAGTCAGTTGTTTTTAAGTCGTTTACGTGGACGTATCATACCTTTCTTTGGTGTTAAAAATGTCTAATTTTAAGCCAAATAAAGAGCATTTGCGGCATGTCATGATTTTCTTATTTAATCAAAAGAAAAAGGCATCTGAATGTCATCGAATTTTTGTTGAGACTTATGGCGATCTTGCTCCAACCGTCAAGACATGTGAACGTTGGTTTCAACGTTTCAAACGTGGTGATTTTGATGTTACTGATCAAAAACGAGAAAATCGACCAAATCGACTACGAGCTTCTCAAGCCCGGCGAAACAGTCAATACCGAGCGCTACCGACAACAAATGATCAATTTGAGTCACGCAGTGATCGAAAAACGCCCAGAATGGGCTCACAGGCACGCCAAAGTCATTCTTCAGCATGATAACGCTCCTGCACATTCAGCCAGATTGACTAAGGAAACGTTTTCTTCGCTTAGTTGGGAACTCCGTATTCACCTGACCTGGCGCCTTCTGATTATCACCTCTTCTCATCGATGGGACACTCATTGGCGGAGCAACACTTCAACAATTTTTAAAACGTACGAAAATGGCTCGATGAATGGATTTCAAATAAAGATGAAGCATTCTTTTGGAATGGTATCCATATATTGCCCGAGAGATGGACAAAATGTGTAGAAAGCTAGGGCCAGTACTTTGAATAAAATATATTATACTTTTTTTTAAATTATTGTGTATATATTTTAAGAAATAAACGACATTTTAAACTTGCATACCTGGTATTTGTGGAAAAGCAAATATAGACATAAAATTCAGATTATTCAGACAAAAATATGAACATTATACATACAATTCAGATTATTCAGACAAAAATATGAACATAAGACATAAAATTGGCCTTTCCATACATAAATATAATAAGTTTTCACTGTATTAAAGAAGGTTGTAAGATATTTAAGGATTTAGTAGCAAGTAATACTTCAAGTAGATGGAAATAAACACACAAATGATTTAATATTTGCTTGCATTGTGATAGCAGGGGCAACAATGAAGAATTTTATGTATAAGTAAAATTATAAATTATAAATCTTAATGATTCATGACTATGAGAAGCTTTCCATAAAGAACTCTTATACTTGTCATAATTTAATTGTAAATCATTTTGTAAAATACAAGTATTGAGAAAGATAAACTTAAATCTGAAAAAAAAAAACCTGATTGAACAATAGCTTAGATGAAAATCAGTATTACATTGTCTAAGCCTTGCCCTGAAGAATGGATACACATCTTCTACATACAAATATACGCTTACCCTGAATATGAAATAAAAACTTAGGGAGAAGTGTAGCTGAAAAAAAAAAAAAATAGGTATTTTCTGTTTTTGACCTGTTCTTTTTCTGATAACAAAAAAACATGCAGCTATTTTATCTATTACTTAATCTTGACCTTCTGGGGAAGGAATGAAATCCAGCTCCTACTGATATTTAGCTTATAGAGCAGTTGATACTCCTACTGATCTTTAGCTTATAGACCAGTTGATACTCCTACTCATCAGAAAGAGAGGAAGAAGTGGAATCCCAGAACAAAAGAATCTACTAATTAATTTACCACAGATATTAAGGAAAAAAAAGGCCATATTAATGTCTTTCAAGCATGTGAGTCTATGTCTATTTACAGTGGACTTCAGCTGCAGTAAGCTTCAACATATTGGAAAATCCCTAATGCCTTCCAGGATTTAGAGGAACTGTGGAAGGTTCATATGAAACACATGTATATTGAATCTCAGCAAAATCTCAGTAATTTTTTTTTTTTTTTCTGCAGAGAGAAAGATCATTCCACACGGAAGATACATGATTAATGTTTTTTTTTTTTTTGTTTTTTTTAATCCCTGAGATTTGTTTGATCTGTAATAGCCCAGTGAAATAGAGTTAAAGTAGGTTCAGTTTTCTTGGAGAGTGAAAAATTAATGGGATATTATTAATGTACATACAAATTTAATTTAACTGAACAAAAATCATACATAATTTAATATTAGTATATTAAAAAAGGTTGATGCATTTATTTATTGTGCAAAAGGATCAACATAAAGTGGAGCCCAAAAAGAAACTATGGACCAGAAGGTGTTATTACCAATAATAAAAAACAGAGTGAGCATTAAAATGAAAATTTTAATGCAGATTGAAAAAATCAGCAAGAGTCTGAATGTATTGATAATTTCTAATTGCATTTAAATTTGACTAAATTATAATTAATAAATTGCACGTTTTTCAAATGCATTAGTAAATTACAAATTTTAATTTTGTTCCATACAGATGTTTTTATTTTCAAAAGGAAAAAAAAAAAGATAAATTGAAAAATAATAGTAAAGTAATTTGAATGTTAGGTTTGATTAAACATGGCTTGAAATTCATTTTAAATATACCTATAAACAAAAGCAATTAATTTTTTAATAATTGAAAATATTTAATGTGGCAAATGCTAATATTGTCAGTGCTCTAATAGAGGCTTAAATGTGAAGCCTAACCAGATTTTCATATCAGACTTTAATTGCAAGTTAAATGAGCTTTATACGACAGGCCAATAGATAGAAAGATAAATAAAATGTTTATTACTGCCCTGGGATGGCCTATAATTATTTCATATTGGAAAATCAATTTTTACCTTTAGTATATACTAATTTCACATTGATAAACATAAACATGTGTATAAAACAACACCCAGCATGTATGCTATACTTATAATACTTATGATTTATATAAAGAATTCACATTTACAATTTTTTTTTAAATTTATAACTTTATCTAAACGTCAAACAACAGAACAAGTAGCAATAGCACATACAATATAGGTTGAAACAATTAATATGCAATTTATAAAAATTAATAATTAAAACTGGTACATACGCACACCCATACACACAAGATAAGATATACATACATTCATATTATAACTAAATGAATTAATGCAGTTAACATACAATAACTAGATAATATTTTTAATAATTATAAGCAAATCCTATAAATTACAATTATAAACATATTTTCTAATATTTTGCATTGAAGTAAATATATATGATTGCACTGAACATAAATATATATGATTATTAGATGATTTTAGTTGGGGTTCGGTCAAGGTAGATCCAAAAAAATACAAATTTAAAAAAAGTGTATTTTTTTAAAAGATTATCTGCCAACCTTTCGGCTTACACTGTAAGCCATCTTCAGGGCTGCCTATCATGAAGATGAGAGAGGACGAAAAAGATTTGATTTTCATTCATGGAAATGAGAACTTAGGAACAAGACGTCCTCTCTCATCTTCATGATAGGCAGCCCTGAAGATGGCTTACAGTGTAAGCCAAAAGGTTGGCAGATAATCTTTTTAAAAAATACACTTTTTTTAAATTTGTATTTTATTGGATCTACCTTGACCGAACCCCAACTAAAATCATCTAATAATAATATTTATGGTAAAAAAACTCTCCATTTGAATAAATATATATGTTTTAAATTGACTTTGATAAGCAAAACAAAATTGGCTTTCAATCAGTAAACAACTATAATTTTAAAACTAAACCATCTTATAAGAATGCTTTTATCTGTTACCTAGATAATTATGTATTTTACTTCAGGATTAGCAGTATTATATATTTCCCTGCAGAATCAATATATCTAGCTAACTGCACCCAGTTCCATAAGACTTATGATTTCCTGACGAATAAGGGTAGTCTACAAGCTGACTTGTATAGCCTCCTGGAAAAGTGACTGACTCCAAGAAAGATGCCCTTTAGAGAGTTTAGCATTGCTTATCCTCTTGCATCTAAGCCTCATATTCAGTCCCAGCATCTCACATCTTGCTCTATACAGCCTGAGACAATTCTATAAATAAGTGCAAGTTCTCTCCTGGGTAGATGGGTAAAGAAAATGATTGGAACCAGCCCCATTATTGTGAGAATAAGAGTTTGTTTAACATATTAGCACAAGCAGATGTTCTTCTTATTCACGCAATAGTGTTCTTGTACTGTGCACTATTGCAGTTGACACCCTCCTACTACCCTCGCCAATGAGGGCTCTGACACAATATGTAATGCCGATAACATAGAGATCATCGTAAGACACCAACATTTTGACTTTAAGCTTAACCTATTCAAATATCCAAATGGTGTTTGAATAGGGACTGAGCATCAGTGAATGCATCATTGTACACTTCACACGGAAGTAGCAAGCTAGGCATAAAGTTCTTTTAAAAGTTTTTAGGTTTTTCAATAGCTTCTTACTGCATTTATTTTTTTAAATGTAATTATTTTCTAGATTGATAGATAAATTTATACATTCATTTTTAATCAAATTTAAATTGCCAAAAAATAGAGTAGTTGAAATAATTTCTTCTTTAATGTAGTACATTCTGTATCAAAAATATTTGTTTATGTATTGAAGAAGTATTTATTTTTTTAATGTCTTTATGATTTGGTTCATCAGTAACTAAATCTCTCATTTATTGATATATATTTCTTTATGAGTAGTCTCCTTCCAATACATTTTAGGTAATAATATGCTTTTACTATTTTTTTTTTTTTTAATTAGTGTTAGTCTCCCTTTCAAACACATAAGAGTCATGGAGAGGGCTGCCATCTTATTCTTAGCATCTATTTTTATTACCACTTTCCTTCTTTTTCTGTCAGGTCAGACTCAAAATATTTTAAAACCGAAAACAGTTCTATAGCAGTACAATTTTTTCTATTAAAATATTAATATGAGTTTGTCATCAAAAATGCCATAAAAATCTTATGGCAATGTTAGAATACCCTACTCTATAATCCAGAGTCTTGATGTATATCCCTAAAGCAAAATGTTTCTCCCTTGAATTGAATAACTTGGTGATTCTCCAATTAAGTAGTGAGTTAAATAATTTTCAGTCATTTCCCCTTTAGTCTTTCTACTAGGAGTTAGCTGTTCACCATTGTTTAACAAAAACGGTGAATGGCTAACTCCTAAGAAAGCCAAATATAACCTTTCTTATTGTTATTTAAGATAAATTGACATTAAATACAAAATGGAACTAATGACTGAAAAATAGCTGAACCTGTTCCAAAATTAAAGGTACCTAAATATGCTTTCAGTAAACAATAAAATTTTCAATCCTGAATTTTGGCATGAATCAGATATCATTTTTGAAAAACAAAAACTATCAACAATAATTAATTATGTTTTATTATTCAAGGAATTTAACAAATAAGAAGAGGTAGTTGATTGGCTATATAGGGAAAAAAGTTAAACTAATCTTCAGTATAGCTTTGTTGATCTAACTGGGATATTTTTATGCTTCTAAAACAACCACATACTATAATAAGAATGATGGAGATTTGATAGCTTTTGAACTATTTGTGTATCTTTTCAAGCATTGAACTGACATTTATGGAGACATCCAAACAAGCACTTATCTGAGTAGGATCACATTGACGCACCCCACAAAATACATGCTTGCACACACATTCAGATCCATATAACCACACATAAAAAAAAAATAAAATAAAATAATTCTTAACTATTTAACATACACGAATGATAAAGTAAAGAAATGCATATTTGAATAAGTATTTAAAGGATAAGAACAAGGTAAAAGATAGAGAGAATGAAAAAAAAAGAAAAAAAGAAGAGTGTTTCATAAATTCTGTTAAGTTGAAAAAAATTAATTCCAAACAAAAGCACAGACTTCAATTATTAAAACAGAATGAAATTATCAATCAACATTTGGCCAATAGATATTATAGTTTCATACCTCTTGGCCTAAAAATTGGTGGAAACAGTGTAGAACCTGTAGCATCAGTAGGAAACAAAACAATTTGGTCATACACATCTGAAAATTCAGAATAACATGCATACTTAAAGAAAAAAATAAAATAAAAGTAAGAACTGAAAAAAAAAATAACAAGGGAAATAGTGAAAAAATAATGAATAATAATAAATAATTTAGGACACTTAAATAAATAAAAAAGCATCTATTTATTTTTATTCTATTAAAATATTTGAATAATTCATCTACTTAACTAATTTTTTAAAAAATATTTATTTTAGAACAAGAAAAAAAAAAGAAAAAAAAAAGGAAGATATTTGAGGTGTACAAAAGAACTTGGGAAACTGTTATAAAATGAAGATATGCATAATAATAGAAATACAAATATGCTATTTGTTTCGTAAATATTTAACTGCAGCAAATGTCATGCAAAACATTCTCTAAAATAACAATGCTTGAAAGAAAAAAAAACAAGAGAAGAATAAAATATGTAAAAAGCATTCTTGAAGTCTGCTTACCCTCAGGTGGGGGTGGAAATCCATCCTTTTCAGCGGAGTCCTTTGGAGCTATTTTTGAGCTACTACTAGATACCCCATCTACCAAGCCAACACACTCAAGTTACCAAAAGGCTCTCATATAGTGCAAAAATTTTATAACAGAGTGCATAAAGAGACAGTAAATTATGTTAAAAAGGTCCCTATACAGGCTTAATATTTCTCCTTTATAATTTTTTCCAATGAATAACAGTTATAATAAGATGAAAAGTCAGTGAGAATTGATAGAATGCAGTATTTTTTGTTATTAAAAAATAAATGCAAATTATATTCTTAATGGCATTTTAACTCACATTAGATTTATGTGTGAGTTTATATATAAACATATATACAGGAATTCATTTAAAAAACAAACTAAATTTAACAAATTTTAATAATGTATTTAATGTATTAATCTTTTTCATTCTTTGAATAGATTGTTAGCAATAGAAAAAAAGTTTAAAAAATAGTAGTTTATTAGCAATTTTAAAATGGTTGTATAAATAGAATAAATATTGTCAATCGATTTCGAACTCAAAAGATGAAATCAAAAGTGAGAATGCAAGTTAGCGTTTTTTAATGACTGATGAAAATGATCACTATGGTTTGAGTGTGTTTTAAATAAAGACTTGAAATGAAATTCATAATTATTTTTTCTTTTCTGCGCATTGACTGCTGAGGTCATTAGCACTGAATTCATAATTTATGTCATTATTTATAATAGCATTTATATATTTAATATAATGTAATAAATGTAAGAGGTAATCATTTATGTTCTATCCAATTTTATGAAAAACACACACATAATATTTAAGATAGTACCTAATAGGATCCTCACTGGGACAAAATGTTTTCTTAATCCTCATTCCCTGCTCACAGAATAGAAAAAGTACTGCAGAAACATGATTGATCTTATGATAAAAAACTTGGAATCATCTTATTTTATAAAGCATCAATTTGATTGGCAATAAATAATGTTAAGCAATATATTTATACAGAAGAGTGGAGAAATATATAAGCCTTTGAGTCTTAGGGAGAGTAATTTAATAAGAGATGAGCTTTGAGGGGAAACAAATTGCACAACTATCCAAATTGTCCAAACCAGTCCTCAGAACCAATGCAATAAATGCAAGTGAAAAGTTTTACACTGCATACATTTAAATTCAATATTTATATGAATTTCTGTTCAAGCATTTTTATATTATTATATATAATTCTCATTTCCTGTTTCTCCCTCTATGAGTTTTATTTTTTTATTTTTTTTATTTTCATTCTATGTTTAGCTAATTTTTTCTTCGAATTTTAGATTAAAGTATTATCATAATAGTTAATTTCATTAAAAAAATGAAGAAAAAATTAATCTTTATTGTTATTATTTACAATATTATAAAGTCTCTCCTCTTATTCCATAGTTAAAATTCTTGAAAGATACTTGTTTTTAAAGTTAGCTCTTGTCTTAAATTGCAATTAATTTAATTTTAAACTACTTTAAAATTAGAATATACACAATTTTTTTAGTAAAATATTTTATGTTCCTTAAGCAAGGGCTTAACAAAGTGCAAAAAAATATAAGGTTACAAAGTGCTCCCAAACCAATGTGCATTTGTTAAAGTTTGTTATATACAGACAAGCATCAATATTCAGCAGAAAAATTAAGGAAGACCTTATAGTTGAAACATGATAAAAATCAATAAATCTATTGTTAAAGAGGCATATCATTTCTTAAGTATACAAGATGCTTTAGCAATAAATGCTTTAGACCATGTCCAGTTTGTAGATGTTTCACCTCAAATATCATAATTATAAAATTAAAAGAACTTTTTTAAGTAACCAATAATCCATGCTGTTATAAGCACATGGATTTTTGCTCTGAGCTCATGAAAAGGCAATATACCTTAGATAAATACAGTGTGGTCTCAAATCATTAATAAATAAATAGTTATATATATTTATTCTTTAAATATGTTTTTTAAAATGCAGAGATAATAGACACGCTAGCATTGTAGTTTAATTCAATAGTAGTATTAAACTCTAGATAAAATTTCAAAATAACTTTTAATATCCAGGCTCTTTGAAACCACATAAATGAATATAATAATAGATTTAATCAAATTTCATTATTTGGTTTCTCTAAGATTACTAAATAGTGATAACTTAATAACTATATTTAGTTACTATAACATTTATTTTATCATATCCTTTCCATTGAATAATCCAAAATCCAAAACTGAAGCAAGAGGAGAAGAAAGTGTTCACTAATTAGTAATACATTTTTAGAAGTCAATTTTAGGTATTAGCTCAAGGATATTAAACTCTCTGCCAATATTTTTATATTTTTATCATGGACTTGAAGCATTAAAAATACTGTAAATTATTTGAAAGTAGTTTATTTCCTTGCATATTTAAAAATTCAGTTTATTTATGCACTGTTAAATTAACTGGTGTTCAAATTTTTAGAAAATGAACTGAAATTATCAAAGCAATGTGAATTTTTCTTTGGAGTACAAATGGTGAAAAATACTGAACTCACGACACATTTCTCAATGAAATTCATTCCTTGACACAACATTTTTGTTATAAGAAAATAAATTCCATTTAGTACCCTACCCTACAAAAAATTTTTTTTGTCAAAATACTAAGCATAAAACACATTTCTGAATGAAATCATTTCTAGGCACACCAGTTTCATTGGTTAAGCCTTTTCAAATAATTTCATGATTCTGTCCAGAGAAAATGAAAGGAAAGATAAGGTCATCTTAGTACTGACTGATGTTGATGGGCAGTCCTATTTTCCAACGATTTAATGGTCCTTGCACCCATTAAAGGTTAGTAAGCTAACCACTATGCTAGAATCTCTTCAGGAAGAATTGACACCATGGAAGCCACTCATCAATGCAGAAAAAACAGAAAACAATGACTGGCACAGACCAGGTCAATGAGCTCGTCACAGTTTCAGCAGACTATCCAAGTATAGTGAAATATTTTGAAAACCAAAAGTATGATGAAATATCTTGGAACAACAGCAGACTCAAGAGACTTAGGTATGGATTGAGGAGTGCAGTAGTGAAGTAAGATGGGCATCCAGGGCCATGGAAAATTTTAGAATAAAAGCATCACCTTTAAGCCAAGAAGCTTGTTTTATCGGCCCTATTTAAAGGGAATATAATGCATCAGTACTTAAAAGTGCTCCCTGCACAAACTTAACATTACAGGAATAGAATTTTAGAGGCAAATAGTCAAGAATCTTGAAGTTCAGAAATTAAGATATTAACTTGTGGAAGAATTGAAGATAATAAGTTGAAATAGAGAGGCAGCCGACCGAGAAATTGGTGAGGAATAAGCTTTGTCCTGAGAATGGCAAGGCTGGATGGAGAATAGTGTAAGAAAATACAGGAAACTGGAGACAACTCTAGAGCTACCCACCATGAGTAAGCATAAAAATTATTCAACATTAGTTTCTGAATATTGAATTCTTGAAAAAAAAAAA
>KZ808218.1:97761-134373 GCA_000696205.2 Oncopeltus fasciatus
ATATATATATAAACATATTAAAGAAAAGTAAAAATAAAACATTTAAATTGATATCATGAGGTTATATTACAAAGTATTAGCATATAAACCTTACTGTATCTGGTGCCAAAACTGATATCCATTTAAAGATATTCAAATAGTGTAGCCTAGTCTTTTGATTTTTAATTTTTCAAAGGAAAACGAAAAGGCACATTCATTTTTTCATCCTCAGAAATCTATCTTTTACGACCACAACATTTTTTTTAAGGAGGGAAGGCAATCTGCCCCTTCCCCATTTAGTACCTATGTACTAAAAATAATCTGGTAGATTTAAGTATATTCTAGTGTTATCAGCCAAGGACAAGATATAGGCACCAGGTGTACTAAGGTTTTTCTAAAAACATTTTCTTTGATAGGAAAACAAAGTATTAAACAAAAAATAAATAATTACCAGATAGTGTAATCCTGTTTGTAATCAGGACCACCACTATATCCAGGAAGCCACTGTAGAGTGACAGCAAATTCACTGGCATTGGCTGTTATATTGTACGGGGCATGAGGCTGGGTGCCCTCAACAACAAGTTGTGTACTTGTTACAATTGTTGCTACTTCATTGGTTGCAACACACTGATAAAAGCCAAAGTCTGTTCTTCGAAGGCTCTCAATAGTTATGTTACCCCCAGTAACTCGTACTCGGTTTTTTTGGAGAGGTTGGCTATCTCTCTGGAAGAGAGATAATAAATAACTGTTAAAATGAAAAATCCTATAATAGTTGAATAAAATAACAGAATATGTACAAAAAAAAAATTCAAGATTATATTTTGATAGTTTATACAACTTTATCTATTTTCCTTTTTTCTATGAATATGATAGAAAAAAGGAAAATGAAAATAAATGCAAATAGTTATTAGTTTAGCTGGCTACGGCATATGGATTAATATTTAGAGCATAAATTTATAAAAAAAAGTTTTCAATAAAAAGTATTACACTCATGTCATGTTATAATATAAAATTATACAGCATGAAAAGTATACAGCATATTTCAAGTATTTTAATATTTAAGCAAGTTTTAAATATTACATTTTTTTCAAATTTGATAATTAACAAGTTATTGAAAATAAATGCAAATAGTTATTAGTTTAGCTGGCTACGGCATATGGATTAATATTTAGAGCATAAATTTATAAAAAAAAGTTTTCAATAAAAAGTATTACACTCATGTCATGTTATAATATNAGAGAGAGAAAGAGAATGAGAGAGAGAGAGAAAGAGAATGAGAGAGAGAGAGAAAGAGAGAGCTAGTCATGCAGTGAATCAGCAAATACTTCTGCTCAAACTTTGCTGTCACATGAATAGCAGTACCTCATCAATATTTTTATATTCCTTAAAAGACATTTTTATAATTATAATTATATATATGTATAATTTGTACACAGAAGTTTTCTATCAATCTGCTAATAAGGATACCAATTAATTATAAATTTCTTTTAGTCTAATTTGTTTTATTTATTAAATTAATTAATAGTAGGTGATGAGTAATGAATACTCATCAACAAATTTTTTCAATGATAATAAAAGAAGGTTATTTTACTTTCATAAGTATAAAATTCACAGAAAAAAAAAAGAGAACAAAAGAACAGAAATAAGAAAAAGTTGGGTAAAAGAAGGGAATAATGCTTTTCTGCTTATATGTGTACACCACAAATATCAAGGTCACAGTTGCATTTAGATTTTGAGTTTTAGAACTCCTACCCTATCAGTTAATATTAGTTTTATAAAAAAATAGAAACTTTTTTTTTAAGCATTAAATATTAAGTTTTGAAGAACCAGGGAAGCTGAGGAGATCCATTAGGGTCTTTCTGGCACTGAGGGTTCAAATCCCACTCTGGCAAAGCTTTTATTGAGAAATAAAAATCTCTCTAGAGCAATGGGTACTTAGAATAAGTTAGCTTATAGATAGCCTTTCGTTCTTACCCTCAATGGTTAAAAGGGAGGTTAAATAGTTTTTGAAAAATATGGTTTTTTTTGTTGTTTTTTTTAAATAAAATATTATAAAGGATATTGAATATTTTTTCATACAAATTGTATGAATGCATTTATTTATATTTATATAAAGGTATGCATATAAGGTATATATATTTCTGTAAGTATAAGTGTAAAAACCTACATTTGCTGTATGTTTACAAATGGAGAGGGAAATAATTTATTTTCTTCTACATTTCATGCAAGAAACTTGAATGTATTATGTATTTATAATTCAATAATTCTGAAGTAGAATTACAATAAAGTCGAAGTAAGAGCATCTATAACACAAATGATACTTTACTCTAGGGGGTCCTTTATACTCTTTTCTAGGAGGTAATAAACTAACATTCCTAATCATCAGGTAGCTTGTTGATCTCTAACTGTTACCCTTTGATAAATGTCTGAAGAAGTTTAAGGGCCCTTATCAAATAAAAAGGACAGTGGTATCCTTATAAGTAAATGTCTGAAGAATTTTAAAGGCTATTATAAAATGTAAGGTCTTGAATTAAAAGCACAGTCATATCCTCATGGCCTATGAAGTCAGCAAATGTGAATGTTAAATAATCAAACCAAAAAACAATTCTCATCAATAAAATAGTACAAGTTGTATAAAAACTATTCAAATTTTAATGAAATTATAAAACTATTACTTAAACATCGATAATCTTAGAAAAACATGCAGTTCTATTTATAATAGAATCTGTATTTTTGAGAATGAATATAGAACCAATGATTAGAGTAGTGTTAATTATCTTCAAAAATAGAAATGCCAACTAATCTTATGCATTTCTACATTATATCTTTAAAAAGCAAGGTTAGAAAAACTCATAAGGGTAAATATGATTTTCCATATATTTTTTTTTCTACTTTGGTAAAATCACTAAATAGGAACTTCCTCTACTACCTACATTGAGTGTTCACATGAAGATGTCTCTTTCCAGTACCTAGAAAAAATTACAGGTTTGTCTGAATAATGCAGAAGCATCTTCCTGTGAGCACTCGTTATAATTATTTATAATGATGGAGTAATGAATTGGTAGAATAAATAAAATTTTCATAGAAACATTTATATTCTTATGTATAATATGTTAACAACAATTTAATGAAATAATCACTACTATAACTAGAAAGAAAATATAACATTAGATACATTTCTTGGATTTACAGGAAAACCAGTAGTACAAGAAGCCATCTTACCCTCTGCCACTGAATTGTTGGTTTTTGGGTCCCCTCAGCTTCTTGAGCATCACAGTGCATTTCTACAGTCTCACCAACCTATAAATAAATCAGAAATAAAATATTTTACAGTAATAGTCTCGTTATTTACAAAGTATATTTACATTACAAGCATGCACACACACACACACACAAAATATATATATATATATATATATATATATATATACTATATATTAATATATATAGTAAATTAGTTAGTAGTCTTAAGTTAAGAGTAGAAAAAGCTTTAGAGGGCCAATTAGCCCAACCACAAGACGATTCATACGAGAGTGTGAAGATTATCCATCGTGAAGTCTTCAGGGAGGAGGACACCTGTCAGCATGCTTCTGTTCTGACTCCTGTACACAACGTGTTTCCGGTTTTTGATAGGGAGATGTCATGGGAGCATTTCAAGACACTCTTTGAGATGGCGACTATAGTCCACTAATGGTCGCTGGGGACAAAGGCATAGTGCCTGGCCCTGCGAGGAGGTGCACTAGGAGTCCTTTAAGCAGTACCCATGTCTGAGTCTCAGTAGAAGGTAGGAAAACCCACTAACTTTTAAAGTATAGAAACTTTTGCTATTTAGATTTTCTATAACAGAGTATTGCATTAATTTATTATTAGCCAAAATTTGAAGAATAGGAGGGAGGAGGGTAAGAGGGAGACTGAATTGAATAATTATCAATCTATTGTCAATAGTTTTTGGACAATTGTTGTACAAAAAATTGTTTTTATAACATTGTTTTATAAAGTTACATAATATTTTTGGGATAAGTCCATGTCAAAGAGGATATTAAGAATGTAGCAATTAGTGCTGAGCACTTCCCACATTTTAATATCCTGAAAATTCAAGAGCAAGCTTTAGCAATCTTTTATTTTACAGTCATTGCTTCTCCTAGTTGTAAGATTTAATAAGTATTTACTCTAATCTAGATCCATCTTAAATGAAACAAAAAAAAATTAATGATAGTAAGTATGTGAATGTGACATTGATAAATGCATTCAGAAGGTGTAATGAATGTCAAATTAGAGTTAAAAGTGATTTTTGGATCTCACAAAAGTCCCTGATGATTGGCATCCCTTTACGAAAATAAATCAATAAATAAATCTGGAAGAGGCCACCATACCTTGCAATGCCAAATAATAAAGTATGAATATAAATAGCTATAATTAAAAAGGTCCCTCAAGAATAAAACAGAGGCATATTTAAGCCATTAAAAGACTTAAGTTATGTATATTACGTCCACATAAAATTTAAATTTGTAATAGTTAATAATGATAGAAGAGAAAATTTCACAAAAATAATGGCTTTTTTTATTAAGAGCGTAGCTTTTTACTTAGTGTGAGACTATACATGGCAGTGTAGCAGTTAAACAAAGCACAATACCTTTCGTTGATATAAAGGCTCAGGCTCTACTGTGAAAACAGGAGGTCTTCTAACTAGAACTTCCATCTGTCCTGATGAGCCTTGTGTTCCTTGGGCATTATATGGTGTGCAAGTATATCTCCCTTGATGATTTTCATTTACCTTATAATAAAAATTATATTTGAATTTGTAAGTTTGAAGAATTAAATAAATTCAGTAACCATACAAAAATAAATAGCAACAATTCAAAAAAATAATAATACCCTGGTAAATAAAAGAGAACCATTATTCATGATGACAATATCTTTAGTTTGATAGGGTTCAAGGAGGCGTTTGTCTTTGGTCCATGTGACATACTGCAGAGGAGGATTTGCCTTAATGTAGCACTGGACAACACCCGCCAGGCGAAATGGTAGGTATTGGACAGTAGGGGTAAATGTCACTTTAGCTGGGTCTGAAAATTAAACCAATTAGTAAAGAATAAAGATTTTTAACCAATTAAAAATTATAATTTATTGAAGAATGATACAAAAATATAAAGCTGGAAGCATATATATAGTGCATTAGATAAGACAAATACATATAAATAGCAAAATTCCAACAAAAAAAAAAAATAAACAAGATAAACTCTATCACATAGTGATTCTCCATCTAAATCCCTCCCCTCCCACCAAGCTGATCTAGGAATAATTAGAAAAGTTAGGGTTTGAAGTAATAAATATTTGTGTGCTTTAACATTTCATATGCCACTCCCTTTCTTTCCAAAAAAACATTACCCAACAACAGTGATTTTTCTCCTTGAAAATACTTTCATAAATAACAATTGAAGTAGAAGAGTCCCCAAAAAAGAAGAAAAACTACAGTGTATGAGTATCAAGGCCTTAGAGACACTAAAAAATTCTGTCAGTCGAAGGCCTTCACAAAGGCGAAGTGTGCTGGCCCTCACTTAACACGAGCTACAATCAAATCTTCCTCATTTGAAACCTAATCATTCCCAAAAATACACTTCTAATGATATACCTATTACTCTCATTTCCTCTCATAAACTTTTATCCCTCATGACAACTATCACCAATCAAAATAAACTCAAGCCCTTATCAATCCTCTGGCCCAATTCCTACAAAATATTCATAATCCATTGTCTATCTTCCAGTCATAATTCCTCTTTCTTGAAGTTCTCTCATATATATTTGATGATTTAATAGAGGTGAAACTTTTAGATTATTTTTTTTACCTTAAGAATTTATCTCTTTTATTATAATGTTGAAAGGTATTCAAATTTTGAATTTCTTTTCACAATTTTACTATTTTGCAGGAAAGATTGATATAAAATAGTAGAGAAGAATTGAGGAGTCAACTTAATTGGTTGGGGAGATAAGAATTATTTTTCCGTGACTTAAATGATTTTTATGGGAGCATTTTAGAATTTGAAGAATATTTATTTGGTTAAAATTTGAATATACTTTAGAATATTCTATTGAGGATGTTTAAAATATTTAATTTAAAAAGCTGAAGAATTGCTTTAGAGAAATTTAATTTTGAAGATACAAGAATTTAAAATGGAGGAATACTCATGTTTCTTTCCCAAATATTTAAAATTTTTGGTTCTCATTTATTTTGAATATACTGCTCAAAAATAAGTGACAATTTTTAGTCAATTTATTAAATCTAAATTTTTTTACTCAATATAATAAAAAAAAGTTAAAAATAAGATTGTGAAAATTAATTAATAACAATAAGGAATTTATACTAGATAAATAAATAAAATACTTAGCTAAGCAAATTATCATTTCCACTTGACAAGTAGTGGGAGTACTTTCTCACCTCTAAAAAGAAATTCTAATAGGGGAGGAAGAACATATATAGTTCAGTTAATGAATGCCTGGATAGTGATTAGGGGAAAAGAGTTTGAATCTGCAGAAACTTTGAAGATTAGTATATAAGGAAATATAAGATAAATAAAGAAGATAGAAAGTCGAGATTATATACTTACATTCTACACTAAGGTAAGCTGATGCTGATTGAGGATCACCTATACCATTGCTGACCTGGCACGTATACATTCCTGTATCTTCAGCAGCAACAGGATTGATAACAAGAGAGCCATCTCTACGAACAGTAACTCTTGTTTCCAGGGAGGCAACTTGCTTTACTGGTGTTCCTTCTTTCCACCAACGAACAGTCACATTCCCAGGAAGTGCTTTAGCTTCACAGGTAAACTGAACCTTCTCACCTTCCAATTTAGTCTGATTTGTCGGTGGAACCATGATGACTGCCCCACCTATGACAAGAATTCAACATAAGAGCTAGGCTTAATTATCAACCATATTTAGCTATTTATAAGTAAATGCACCCAAAGTCCAAAAAAAATAGTAATTCATGTAGAAATTTGGAAGAAGCAAGAAAGCCTCTCCAGCCCTCCAAACTGTAAAACTACTTTCAAATTGTAAAGAGCAAACTTGTTTTACAAATTAGGCCTCACCAACCTATTACCGAGGGTATTTAATATGCATGTTAAGTTCAAAATTAGAAGTATCTAATACCAGTAAATATAATAGAAATGCTAAGTCCTACCCAAATTGGAATAAATGGAAATTATTTTAGTTAATTACATAGATAATATATTATTATAAAAAATAAAATTCATCATTTACTATTTTTATGTCCATCTTTAATTAAGAAAAATTAAGAGAGGTACCTGCTTCAAAGTAAACTGAAATGGGCCATGACCATAGTGTTGTTAACACGAGTTTTCTGTCGAATTATAAAAAAAAAAAAATAAAAATAAAAATATCGGAATAGACTCCATCAATCTTAGGCAGGATAAAGATAACATTTCCACAGCTTTTCAATATTAGTAATATAAGCTCCCTCTCCTACTTACTAACATCTTGGCATTCATTCTTTTATTAGAAGGGCAATTAGTAAAATAATAAGCAAGAATAATTTTGTAGTATAAACTTGTTATATACTATTGAAGTATTATAACAGTACCATTTTTATTTAGAAATTAAATTTTAAAAAACTTCAATTTTATGGAGAAGAAATAGGTATATAGAAATTTGAATGATTACTAATGCAATCCACATGTATACATTCGGATAATGTTGATGTCATAATATAAAAATATAATTTGTGATGATAGGCATTACTATTTTGATAGTAAATATCTATGTATAACAATTTTTCAGATTGAAAAAAAAAAAAAAATTTTTGTTTTTTAATACTGTTTTTATTTCCAAGAATTTCCACAGAAATTCAGCTTTTTTAATTATGTTCTATGCAGACATCCTCAATGTGACCCGAATATGTTTTAGGATAAATCAATAATTTGTGAATAAAAAGAAAACTTTCATCTTTTAGAATGTGTGGAAACTTGAATACTTGATTTAAAAGAAAAAAATAACACAATAATTTTATTAAATTTATTTAAAAGTTTTAATATTACATAAATATTATTGAATATTTAAAAATTACAGGTGAGATAAATAAGACTGATGATTGTACTTTATGTAACATAATACCCCATGAAAGTTAGAAAAATGTTATATTATTATTATATTGTAAATGCTATCAATATATTTAATGTTATTGTACATTATTGGTGGGGGGGGGGGGAGGGAGGAATTAGTTTATTCAACTGATTAACACTTACTTGCCTTTTTAAGTAAATGTATAGAAATATTGAAATTCTTTAATTTTGGCATGTTCTGTGAGTTGAGTGTTTATTGTAATTTTAAGCTAGTAGCTTGAATAGGTACAAACTCAAACTAAATATTGGAAATGAAGTTATTTTGTACTAACACCTATTAATTAATATTGTTGAAGCTCACCTGCAATGATAACTCTTGCAGTATGACTAACTTGGCCTTCGCCATTTTTGGCAATACAAGTATAATCCCCTATATCTTCCTGCCTTATGCTTGAAATTCGTAACTCAGTACCGTCATTGAAAATACCAATGGTTGCAGCAGGTTCGACAGGGTTTGCATCCTTATACCAACTTATTTCAGGGGCAGGTGTCCCTTCAGCTTGACAGTTCAGAATGATTGCATCCCCATGATTAACATAAATTACTTCTTCAGGAGTAACACTGAATCTTGGGGGAGCTGAAAGAAAAATAATAACAATACATATTAAAATATTATGAGTTTAGTGTGAAACATTAGTTTATATTATTTTAGTGTTTTAATTAGTCTATAAAATTTTAAAAACAAATGTTTGTAGATTAATCTGTATTAAATAAGAATAAAAGCTATTCCACTAAAGAATTACAATTTTTGAGAGAAATATTTCATTGTAAATTATTAAAAATGATTATAATGTATGTTTTAAAAATATATTCCAATGATCTAAAAGTTTTGCACCATTTACCCAGTATGTCAGTCAGTGAAGAGTAACTCATAAAATTAAATGAAAAATTAAGATTTAATTTAGATGTTTATTTGTTTAGATGGTAAGAATGATTTCCATTCAATGTCAATAATATTCCATAATGAAAAGAAAAAACAATGTTTCAACTTTTAATTATCCAATTCAAATATAGTTTTTTAAGAAAATTTAAATATTATAATAGAGGTTGGAGTTACTTACCATGTACATCTAAATGGAACCAAGTGCCATTCTTGTGTGAGTTAGGTGAGCGGTTGAGGAAGGTGACCTTGCACTCATACCAGCCCTGGTCCGACTCCTTGATGTTTGTGAGGTTGAGTGAGGCCAGGCCATAAGGGGAATCGGGTGATACTCGAGAGACCCGACCTTCATATCCATCGCCGGAGTGAGTTGGATAGCTGTCGTACCATATATAGATTGGGATTTCCTGACCCTATAGAGTGGAAACAACAAACCTCCAGAAATAATTAAACCATCAATATACCATTTAATGCCTAATGTATGACTCCCATCAAAATATATATTTTGCAAAAAATAAATAGCTAATCATGCAATTGTACTACAAACCTACCAGCTGATAATATGTAATAATATTCTATCTAATATATAAAATAATTAATTGAAGTGAAATTAATTAAAAGCATATAACAATAACATACTAGATTAAAAATTGCAG
Source organism: Oncopeltus fasciatus (assembly GCA_000696205.2). Taxonomy (NCBI): domain Eukaryota; kingdom Metazoa; phylum Arthropoda; class Insecta; order Hemiptera; family Lygaeidae; genus Oncopeltus; species Oncopeltus fasciatus. Next base: position 107,421 of record KZ808218.1, read on the forward strand.
AAATTTTAGACTTGCTAATTTCTTTCACTACAAATGAACTATCTAAGAATATAAATGATAAATATACACTTTTATTTAGGGAGCATGACACTGGAATAATAAAGTAAATATGCCAACTTTTTTAGTATAACTAATGGAGCTTTATTGGTTTTAAAGGTGACCTTATTAATTTTTAAATATATTAATAAAACAAAAACCACCTTGAAAAATTATAAGGTAGGCGTCAACCAAGTCTTTAATTTATAGTAAAATTTGTTAGTATTTTTTTTTTCATTTTTTAAATTAAATCTATTACAGAAAGGGTCAAAAATCCAGGCAGTTAAGCAAATCTGACTTGTTAATCTAGTTCTTATTTTTTCAGGCATTTTGTTGAATTTCAGGGATTCTTGAAAAAAATGTAGGATAGATTCCAAGTTACCAATAAATTACAAAAATCAATTCTTTTACCAAAAATTTCTCCAAGAAGCTTTCAATTTCAAAATTATTATTAGAATAATAAAAATAAAATAGTTACTAAAGTATTTTAGGTTCCCTAAAAATAAGAAAAATATTTACTGAATAATCTCCAAATACATATATTGAAGGAATCATGATGACTGGTGATTTATTATAAAAGTCCATTTTAAAAGAAATCCAGAAATAATTTTTTTTTTTTAATAGAATGAAAAATGTGAATAGTTAGAAGCTTAAACAAGAGTCTTTAAAAAAATCAAAATCACAAGTCTTTATCAAAATCAAGCAAAATTTTAAAGATATTTCAGCATTAAGAAGTTGGATAAATAATGCATTCAAAAGAATGCCCACCGTCATCACCATACAGATACAAAATAAAAAAATATACTTATTTTTATTTTTTATCTGTATGGTAACTAATGTTACCATGCAATTAACAAAAATAGCAAGGCCAAAAGCAGTAAAAATAAGAGATAAAATTTATTATTCATTAATTGAACAACCCTTTCAATGTATTTGTAGTGAAATATGTTTGGTGTCAATAATGTTTGAATGTCAAGGTATCTCTCTCATTTTATTTAAATCCAAATTTTAATTTTTTAATAGAAGCATAAAATACAACACACCACTTACAATTAATTTAATTGAAAATCTTCTAACATTATTAAATTTTCACTTTCATTGGTTTTGGATTATTTTATAAAATATAGAAAAAAAAATTGTATAAACTGACAAAAACACTAAGCAAATAAAGAATAATTTTGGAAAATAGTACTAGAAAAATAGTGATAAAAAACAATTTTAAAAGAACAAATAATTAATTCAGCTTCACCATAGTTTAATCAATTAAAAATTAAAATTAATTTGCCAGGAGAAAATGTAAACTAACAATAGAGAAAATTATTGTGGAAAAAAAAATTTTAACTTGTTAATCAAGAATTTTTTCAAATATTTTGACATGCAAAGTAAATATTAATTTTGGCAAAATTGCGGTTTCTTTTAAATCATGCGAAATATTTATAGCTATCTAAAAGAAACTTATCACTTAAGCAATAAGAATACTGTGTAATTATTTTTTTATTATATTATTTTACTTGATCTTTTATAAAACTCTTAAATGAATTTTAGATTTGATTAGCTTTTTACAACAAAGCAATTCTTATTTCTCTTTATAGCTGAATGGTGAAATTAAGAATACACTACATACAATGGTGGGACCAAGTTAGTTGACCATGTCACAGTTAAGAATATCTATGGTTAAGGCTTAGTTAGGAAAGATTCTTCAGTTAAAAGAGAAACAAGAATTTATTTTTAATGGCCAGGTTTTTAGCAAAAAAATGGCTGATAACTTTGAATTAAAATGGATGTAATAAATGTCTGTGAATTTGCCAATTTTTAATATGAAGACATTACACTTTCTATATAGAATAGATAAATATATTTCACAAGCATATTTCTCAACCATAAGTCAACTTAGCTTTCTAATATTTCACATCAGAACACATCACAGATAAACATAAAATTCAGGTTCCAAAAAATTCAGTTTTCCAACATCCAATTTTTAATTTTTTAATAGAAGCATAAAATACAACACACCACTTACAATTAATTTACACATTCACAATATTTGACTATCAGCAAAATCTTTTATCAGAGATTAGGTGTTTTCTTTAATTATCCCTAAAAGCCCCTTTCTATCTTACAAACTTTAATTTTTATATGATTATTAATTTATAAAAATAAATTAAGAAGGTCAATATTTCTAATGAAAAAATAGTAAGTACATTAAATAACTCAATTTTAAAGTTTAATAATTGTATTACAAATTGAACCATATATCTTTAATACAGATTAAATAAGGATAGTTAAGATAAACTGATAAGCCATTAATTATAAGTGTTAAATCAAAATAATTTTACCTGTTTTTAAAAATAAAATTAAAATAACTATCTCTTCAGAAAAGTATCCACTGCTTTCAGTCAGATATTTTAGTGGAGCCTAATTTGGGAGATTTACAGCATACATCTACTTTGAATACCAAATTTCAGCATTAAGAGAGTTTTTGTTTCACTATGAGAATTACTATATTATATATATTCACATAAACAATCGTGTACTTTGTAAGTCATTTATAGTTCACAAATAGATGATGGATAGTTAACTATACAGTTCACTGAGTTATATCAGGGATTCCTTAAGCAAGAATTTATCTATTCATTAAACCCACCATCATGTCCTTAAGGTTTGATCAGGGTGATAAATAATGGAATTATATACTGGCTCATTAATAATCAGTACAATTTATATGACTTAATCATTTCTGTGTTTTTGAGCAGCAAAAAGTTATTAATAAAAGAAAAACTGTTAATTTAATAGTAAATAGCCTTTCTTATTTTGTGTTAAAGGAACTCTCTTAACTCTTAATAAGAAAATTGTTATTTTAAAGTAAATTTATGATGGTTTAAATGTTATTTTTTCATTGATAATTTTTTTATCAATGTTTATTGAAAAAATGCCAGAATGATTTATTAAAATATATTTACACATTTTAGTGCTAATGTCAATGCACACTAATAAAAAAAAAATACATTTCAATAAATATTAATAATAAAAAATTACCAATGAAAACAATTGTATTCGAACATCTCATGATACTNTATTATATTATTTTTCTATTAAGAGGATGAAGAATCTGAGTGACATAATAATTCTTTATTATCTATTAATTAGGAAGAAGTAAACAAGTACTTGTTCAAGTCAGCTTATCCTTACATTTTTGTAGCAATCTACCAATAATACACCCAATTAATGCTCAAGTTGAGAGATAATTAAAATATTGATTTTGAAAGCTGATTAAATGTGAAAACTACTGTAAGGTTCAGCAACTTGTAGGGTTTGTTTTTTAGAATAATGATCGACCCAAACAAAGTCTTTTCTATGCAGTTATTTATCACCCTGAATGTGTTCCTCAAATCTCTCTTCGAATCCACTTGGTAAATTTTAGTTCCCTCCTATATTCTAGTTTTATTGGTTAGTTATTTTAATAAGAATTTCCTTTCAAAATTTCCTCTGATAAGCACTTCATTGAAACCTCTTCTTTAGATCTATATATTGTTTTCTTTCCTCTTATTCACTATATCTAATTCTCTGAAACATTGGCAGAACAATATGTAATCAGCTTCTTGGTAACCTTCAGCAACCTCCGAACAGCCTGTGCATATTTTTTCCTTTATGATCTAATTTCCATCACATATAACATATCTGCCCCCATATATTCACCTCAATGATTTTCCTTTTACAAAATGCAATGCCTTACTTATGAAACCATTAAACCTGACCAGGATAAAATTTTAAATTTATTTAATTTAAAAAAAATTAAACCTGACCTGTCAAATTTTTTATAAACTTTTCTTCTTATCAAGAAGGTGGTTGATTTCCTTACCACTGAATTCCTGCTGATCATAGTTAAGCAAGTTCCTTCCCATTCTAACACTTTTTGTTGTCCATCAGACCTCTGGATCATGTCAGAGATAAAATAACTCTATGTTTATAGCCAGAGGTTGATCCGAACTCGGAACCCACATGATGGTGCTACTTTTTTATATTTACAAGACGTTACACAACCCCCCATCCATCATTTCTATTCCAAATATTTTCACAAAGCTTTCCCCTTAAATAATTAACTGTCATTTTGCATCAGTCCCTTCCTTCTCTCTCTCCCCTATTATTTCCACTTCTCTTTCCTTTCTCTCCAGAATCCTTTTACGCTTTCCCACATAACTGACATAATTAACTCCATTCTTCTTCTAAAAATTATAGATGTTCACAAGAGAATCCCAGCTCTTGTAAACAACCATAATTTTTCGCTCCAGAAATCTGAATCCCTTCAGCTAGGAAGGAAACTAGCCACTCATTCAATAAGATTTCAACCCTACTTTCCCCTTCTATCACCGTATATCTGTTCTTTCCAATCCAGCTAAGCCTCTGGAAAAAGTTGTACGGGCCCTAATTTTAAATTTTCTGGATTCACATCTCAATTCTTTCCAACACAGTTTTGAAAATACATAGATACTGATATGAATGGCCTCAAAGAATTGGCAGTGTGAAATAACTAAAACTCAATGAAGTTTCAGGCAAAGGTTAATAGCTCCAGCGGACTCCTAAATTTTTTCTCTGAACTTCCTTACTTTAACAGCAAAAACAGTCCAATTTCACTTCTTATATCACAATGTTGGCAATTTTTGACAAATTCCTTACTTTGGAGGATCATATTTTCTAGTTTCTCCAAAGAATAATTTTATTGTTCAACCCTGAAGTGTCTTCATCACTTCCGGCACCTTCTTATGACAACTTCTTATCCTGCCAAATTTTTATGTGTGTGAGATTTACGATACCTCAAGGTATCTTGATGCAAGATTGAATCACTTCATGACAGTTGTTTCTGACTCTGCATGCTTCTGTAACAAGTTACTACTCCCAACTGAAAGGATTATTCCTTTCTAATAATGGGTGTCTATATTTCCTCATCAATTTCCTTATCTAAACAATTCTACTATATCTTTGATCTCTTCCAATTTAAAACATATATACTTTCCTTTCTCAGTCTGTCAATAGTTTTCTAATTCTCTTACCTTATTATTACACTTACTAAAACAATAGTTCCTATAATTTTTACTAATATTTTAATATTATTTTTAGTAGAATCACCATTACTTTTACTATCATCATTCTTATTACCACTAAAGTCATTATTATCATCATCACTATCTACATTCTTCACTATCACAATAAATTTGAAATTAAATTGCAATAACAAACATTTCTTTTTGCTGATAAGCCTGCCTATCCTTTACAAATATACATCATAAAATATATTGTAAATGTCAATATACGTAAATATAGGATTGGTATATCAAACCTACCTCGGAGATCTCTCCAGACATCACTATGATGACTTACAAGTAAAGTCAAAAACATTTACAATAATTAAATAATTACCCAACAATTTTGGAGTATTTTATTGTTCTGATCCTGGTCGAAACCCTCACTAATTTCTTTAGCATACATAAATATAAATTTGCTATTTGTTTTTTGACAATGACTTAATTTTATAATTTTGTACTTAGAAAAATAGTATGTAGTGTTATTTTTGTATGCTATCCTGAAAAGTGGGATATTTTTACTTATTCTAAAGGGACTAAATTCCCAGAATAATAATAAAACACATAAAAAAATGTTGTCAATTTTCAATTCTATTATTATCATTGTATTAGTCAAGTTATTAAGTCAAAAATATTTAGTTAACTTCAGTTTCAGCTACTGAACTACTATTGGGGTTTTAAATTATTTTTTAGAGGAGTAGGTGGTATCCAATTCTAAACAATGTTTTTTTAAACTAAATGAAAGGAAAAATAGAGATTAACTATCTTTATGTGATTATAAATGTACAGAATTCATAAAGCATAAAATCAGAAGGAAGGAACTAACGCTATATTTAAAAAAAAAAAAGATAACTTGAAATAAAGTATTAAATAAATAAAGTACTAAAGCAGTAGATCCAGGTTCGAGTCCTGGCTGGGGCAGACATATTTTACGTGGGATAATAAACCACAACTAAATTAATATTTATAAAGTATTAAAGTTATTTAAATTTTCCAAGTCCCTTCCCCAACTTCTTTTAGGAAAAAATGTTTCCAATATACCAGGATACCTAATTAAGATCAGTTACAACCACATTTATTTTATGATGTTGATTCATTGACTTCCACAACCCAGCATCTAAAGGTCATCAGTCCCACAACAGGCTTTAGAGGACATGTTCCCCATCCACATTAAAAATGTGTTTATTCTAGACCAACCACACACTAGAGAAGATGCTTGGTCAGCACAATGTACTGACTGCCTGATTTTTTTTTTCCTATTCAATGAAGGATGGACCCAATTAGAGCTAGGTATTATCAGGAGCACCCCAGGAATCCACAAAATAAACAGAAGCACAAAAAGACAAAAACTCAACTGTGCCCCTCAGTATTGAACCTGGCATCTTCAGGAGTCCTGTGCCTTAACCACCAAACCAATTACGATCAAACATATCAAACGGATATTCCGGCACTTGGCAGAGAGCAAATGTCGTCTCATCGAAACTAATATGCTGAAGTAATAGAAACAATAGAAATAATTATACTATGCAATGAGTATACCATTAATTATCACTAAATATATTAATTAAAAAGCAAATAATTTGGACCAGTATTTACTTAATTAGCCATATTTTTGTGAATAGTTAAGCATTAGTAACAAAACTGGTAGATTGACTATTGCTGTGATAATTTCACAATAAGCAACAGCTACACCTAGAGAGGCATTCAAGATGGCTGACAATAAAGAAGCCAATCGACATATGTCCAGTGATCTACACACACAAAATTATTTTTCAGAGAATCCAGGGGTCTCCCTCATGATTTCTGCAAAACAAAAATCTATGTCAATAGATATGGGATCAATATCTAATGATGGATGAAAGTGTTAAACCAAAGAGAATCTGTTACATGTCTTGAGTAGTAGTGACAGTCAGTGATTTGTTAAACATTTGGCTAATTTTGTTTTAAAAGACAATAGGAAACAAAGGAAAAGTTAAGGTAGCTGAGGCTGGCTTTAGGCTATCTAGTATGGGATGTTGGGGAAGTGGGTCAAAGGGGAACTTTGAAGCTCATTCTTAAATCTCTTCCATATTAAGTGCCTTTTGTAAAATGTTATAGCACACAAATGCTAACTTAACCCCTCCACCAGGAACTCCCTTTTGAGAGGAGTAACATAGATCAGATGGGGAATTAACAAATGATACCAGATACAGATTTGAATTGAAGCAGGTTAATTTGATGTTTTTTTAAATGAAGTTGCCAGTAAAATTTTACTAATTTTAAAATAATGAATAATAAATTTATGTTATTTTACAGAAATAAAATTTCTGCTACTTCCTGTAACACAGCTTGAGCAATTTTTGTCACAAACATTTATTTCCTTTAACTATTTGGCTGTGTTAGCAAATTCCAAGGGAGCTATTAATATGATTTTCTGATGACAGATTTTTGAAAATTTTCTCCAATTCTATTCACTAAGACATCAAAATTAATAATTTATATATATGTGTGTGTGTGTACACAATATAATATATAAAATAATATAATAAAAAAAATTAAATAGTTAATTTATTTAATAAAAAAGTGACAAAAACAACATGAAAAATAGTTAAGAATGTAAATTTTAGAGTTGGCTGGGCCCCTCACTTTATGAAGATATAAACTAAATTTGACATTTGGGCTTTTCTTTTTTCTAAATTGTTGAACAGATTTATTATTGGTCATCTTGTCATTTTCTATTGAATTGTTATTGAAATCAAATGAGATTGAGTGGTAGTTTATTGTGAGGCCAAACTGAATAATTTTCAATATCATTGTTATTATTACTTTTTACACAACACAATTTTTTTATTTAAATCAAAATTTCATTTTCTGTAATATTTAATAATTTTCTATAATCATATTTATTATGAAACAGTTTTATAAATGGCACACAAGGAGGATGAGGAAAGGTTTAGAGGAAGATCAAAATTTACTTTTTATTTGAGCTATAAAAAAGTTCATAGAATCTAATAGGAGCAGAATCTTATTTTACAAAATGTAGGCTCTATTATATGTTTATGATAAATTATTGCTAAAGAGGATCTTAAGCTTGACTATAATAGCTGAATACTTCCCCTAATCTTTCTCCTCACCCAGTGTAGACTCAGTTGCAGTATATTCTTTTTTAGTCAGTCATTCTTTGACATATAAGAAGTAATTTGTTATTTAATTTACTCTTACTGACATCCAAATTATTCTATTCTATTTATATTTCGATGAAACAATTATCTATTCATATTATACAACTCCTGATAGACTTTGAATATTTGATGTAGAGTAATGGTTTTCCTGTATTTCTGAGTGACACTAAAATTTAGCACAGATTTCATTAGAAGTTTGGTCACTATCAAAGATGTGAATACTTTTTTTTATGGAAATAATTTATTAATTAAATTAAAGAATTTCAGATTACTTTTGGTTTATTGTTAAATATTGAGAAACTAAAATTACAGAACTTGAAAAAACAAGAATTCTGCTGAATATTACAAGGGAAATAGAATTAAGGAGAACATTTACAAGATTTTTCAGTGTTATAATCAACAAAAAAATGATGTGAAAATAAAACATAAAAGTTGTTAAACCAAAATTTAACCAAGCTAAAACAACTGAGAGACAAACTGACTAAGAATGATTTTCTAAATGTCTTTAATGGAGTTTTGCCTCTCAATTGTATGCTACATTGAGGGTTGGGTTATTCAGATGAAGCTAGAGAAATTTTAAGTTAAATAATAAGATCAATTTCAAATTTAAAATATTCATGTAGAGAATATTTCATTAAATTTAAGATATTAACTTTCCTGCTCTATGAGCTCTAAAATTTATATATTCATAAAAATTTGAAATGCACAATCATGGGAACATTCTCCACTAATACCATATACTTAAAAAAGAAACCAAATAAGGGTTATATATGATATGGAATTCTATTGGAAGAGAGTAGAATTTTTTTGTATTGAGCTACACAATATTCTTTTAATGGAAAGCAAATTGCTGACGGAATTCACAAAATATTTATTTAATAACACCCATTAAATAATATTTAAAAAAAATTTTAAATGAAACTATGTGAAATTGATAAGAACTAGCAGAAGGCTTCTTTCAGTTTGTGTGTCAATGTCTTATGACTATTGTAATGAGGTATCCATGTTACAAATTTGGGATTGTTCCAATATAATTAATTAATATTATACTCCCAAAAAAGTAAAATAGAACAAAAAAAAAGAATACAATAATTTTTAAATGTGAAAAATGGTATACATCATGCGTGAATTTCATGTGCCTGAGAAAATTAATACGAGTAGCATATTTTAATGACACTAAGTAAAACATATGAATCTTCTTGTCGATAATAAATATGTTTTGCAATCAGATTGGTTAAATTTAAGTGATTTATTAGGACCACTAAACTATTTTAATATTTCTTATCAATTTGTGGGTTTCTGAAAACACCAACCATAATCAACTAATTTTCTAATTTATAGAACATATATTTGAATAATCAGATAAATGCTACTCACTATTAATCTGATTATTTAATTTAATTGAAAATTATGTCTAAAGGATATCTGAGCAAATTTTGGATTTCAGTTAACACTTACACCTAATTAAGAGATTTTTCAGATAAACAAAAGATATTTTTGAATGTTCATTTTAATATTACATACTATGTTACATTGGTTTCAATTAAAAATTACACTGCTGGAACTCAATAATATACTTAACCAAATTATGTGATTAAATAGATTCACAGATATTATTTATGAATCATCATTTTAATGTTATGAATCAAGTTTTGCCTCATTTAAACAAAAATGATATTCAAAAGATAGCTAAAGTATTCCTCCCATAATGTCAGTCAAAGCAGCAGAACCCAATTTTATTCTATCAATTTTACTAGTCAACAAAACTTGGTTGATTAATTATTTAAATACTTGGTTTTTCAAAATGTGTAAATGTAAATTAGACTGCAAAAGCTGAAGAATATTTTTCAATTAAATGTCAGTTTTTACCACTAACCCCTAAACATCACTACAAATAGTTCAATTTTACTGGTTATCAGAAAACATTTTGAAATACTTATGAACTGTTTCATACAAGCAACAGATAACAGAGACATAAGTCTGAGAGCAGTTTATTAAAAACTTTCACTTCAAGTTTTCCCCATTTCTATTAGTCTAATTTTGATAAATAATTACTAAATTTTTTTAAATATTGATTTCTTGTATATTGTCTCTTATTATACAATTAATTAAATATTGTTATAGCTATAGCAGAAAAGGATTTTCAATTAAATAGAGGTCACAGAAAAATTCCCCTCCCATTTATTTAGCTTATTCTTTAATGAACAAATTTCATTGTTCTGTACTTATGGGATATTTATCAATTTTTATTGAAAATATAATCATAGTTTCGAGAGCTTTGTAATTTAGATGTGCAGGTCACTTCCTACTCCTAATAATTCAATTTCTCTGAGCAATTCTTATAATATTAATAGTAATATTAAATGCTATTGAGGTTTTCCTTAAGGAATAATACTGAAATTTTATTAGCATTCATAGGAGTGGTGAAGAAACCCACTCCATATTGGATCTGCAATGTCAAGTGTGCATAAAAAACTTTTTTTTTTAAGGTAGAGGGCATTATATATGGATAAGAGTAATGAAACTCAACACAGGTTTGTATATTATTAAAAGACATATTTGAGATGATACACAGTAAAATTGAACAAATAGAATTAGGGGTTTATCTGAATCATAAATTTTCAACTTGATTCATAAATACTTCTTCCGGGCTTGATCCTGTAGTAAATTAACTTTTTTCCAAGCTTTCGCACATCATGTGATGGCTTTTTTAGAATTAGATGTCTGAAGAAGCCATCAAATGATGAGCATAAGCTTGTAAGTAACTTTACTACATTGTCAAGCCTGGGAAGAAGTATTTATGAATGTTCCAGAAGACCTGGAAGCCTATGTGAATAATTTTAAACTTTACGGCCTAGAAGCCACAATTAGTTGTTTTTCTTAATGAAATGAAGTGCTTAGCTGTTAATTGCAAAAAAGGTTATATGAAATGATCAAGTGTGCGTAAAAAACATTTTTCTGGTGAAGTGGGTATAATATTTATTTTAGAGTAATAAAACACAATAAAAATTTGTTAAGTGACAAGAAAAATTGAACTGTTGTTAGAAAAGTTTTCCCATAAATTTAAATTTTATGGTTTATACAACAAAATTATTTAGTTTTCTTTATGAAATCTCCCATATCACTTCTAGATGTAAAATGAATAGCTGAGTTTGTCACTGAGTGAAATCAGATGAACAGGAGTAGAGCATTACCTATCAAGTGTGGGTAGAAATAGTATTTTTGCTCTAGTGCAATGAAACTCAATATAGATTTCTTTAAGAATAAAATAAATATTCTATAAGTGTGGAGGATTACATGACTTGGATAGCTGAAATTCAAATAATCATCAACTATGTCGCTGAGGAATTAGCTTAGTTAAGGCAATATGTGAGACTTTTAAATATATTTATGTAAATATGATAGTTTAAACACACACACACACGCACACATATAAATACTGTAAAAAACCAACCTCANAGTACACTTGTGGTTTGTAAGGCTGTAACTTCTATCAAGTTCTATTCAGAGAGAATAGCTGAGAGAACTATCAGAGCCTGCACTGACAAACTACTGAATATTCAGCAGTGACCTAATAGATTCCACACATCAACCCTCGTCTCCCTTCCTATGCCCCACAGCCAGTCCTTCTAAAATTTTAAAATGTTACACACACACACGCACACATATAAATACTGTAATTTGTAATTACTAAATAATCTAAATATTGTAATTTATTTTTTGGGTTATGTTACTTTTTTTTAAAAGGATATATGAATTTCAATAAAATTGCTGCAGGGGAGAAAAACCATATGATTTTTCTTTAATCATTAAGTGTAATAGAAGTTCATAAAACTAATATAAGACATAATCTCAATATTCAACAGTAAATTCTAATAATAAAAATGAAATAGTAACGGTATTTAAATGTTACATCTCATGTACATATTATTTTAATGCTTCTCTTGGATATGTTTTTTTACAGAAAACAAAATATGTACAAATAGCTTACCAAAACAAATTGTGACTCCCAGAGTGACCAAATATCTCACCAGATAACTAAATATGTACTACAGATAGCAGCAGTACACAAAGGATAAAAATATAATAACTTTACAGGGGTTCATATATTTTTCATTTCCAATAGTTCAAATAGTAGTTCCTAAGTCAAAAATAGAAGTATTAAAAAAAACACAAATAGAAATGTTAAATTTATTTTGTAAAGTTTAATTACACAGTTATGTATTTAAGCTAAAAGCCTTAATAGTTTCTATATTAAATATAAGCTTGAATTATGAAAAATATTTTTTTAATTACAAAATTCCTACATAGCTCTTACAGGAATAAAACAAAAATAAATGGTCTGTTGCATGTTACACTTTAAAATTACTAAATTTTCAATAATGCTAATTTAAGCATGTGCCAGCCAAGTCATGAGTTGGTTTACTTTTTCATTGAAATTTTCATTTTTAAAGTTTTTACTAAACATTCTTTTCTTATGGGGCTTTTTACCCTTGCCCCCTGGTGGCATAAGTACACTAAAGCTGCTGCATTGCCTGTGTACTGGGCTAGGAAGTGGAAGGTAATGGATGAGAAGGGTCATGACAGTTTCATATAAAAACACAGCAATTCAAAAATTTTAGTTTCTGAACTCCATTTCCTCAAGGTCAGAAAGACTCATGCACTAAATACTTTTAATAGTATGAGAAATAAAATGTCTGGAAAGAAGGACTAATGAGAGAAGGAAATACATCTTAGAATAATATGAAATTATTTGTTGAATTTTCAACAATAAACAGATATATCAATCTTGAGAGAAAATATGTAAAACATTAATAAATTTTATAAAGTTGTTTTGTTTTTCTTTTTTAAGGAGGAGAAATAATTTACAGAAAATCTTGCTGATGTAAATTTTCTTTAGAGTTTAAGAAATAGACTACATTTACACTTCAATCATTTGCAGGCAAAAAAGAAAGAAATTAATTAGTCTTTATGTGTAAGTTTGAATAAACGTTTCATTCATTATTGTAGTTTAGAGGGTTGAGGAATAATTTGAGGACTGGCCACAAAGTAAATTTTAGCAACAGTGTATTTATAGAATATTTTAAGAAGTTTAACTAAAAAAACTAAATAATATAACACAAAGTAATGTTGGCTATAATGCATAACTATCGAACAGTATTTATCAATTTATACTTTTTCATTTTGGCTCTTTGGGATTTTTAGAGTTAAGATCATATCAATGTGAACATATTGATATACTGGTAATGAAAAGAGATATATGACTTAATAGGTATTATTGTTTAATAACTGATAATATGTATTTCAATAGTATTATATAAATCTAGATATAAAGCAATGACATTTTTTTGCTGTTTAGTAAGTTTCAAATAGAAATTTTAGCTAACAGCAAGAAAAATTATTCCATGTTATCTCACTTTCAGAATCCAAGAGCAATAACCATGTAATCTGACAGTGGGGTAATTTTTATATACTAATTTATGAACTGAGTTTGCAAATTTAATCATTGGGCTATTATTACACTTGCTTTGAAAAATATATTAAAAAAGAACAAATGTATAAAAAAGGTGCACTGGAAGAACTAGTAAATTATAGATTTTTTTTTTTCCATTGAAATTTGTTTCTTTACACTTTATTAGGATTTGATCAGAATCATAGGGGATTTATCTTTATCATAACTTAGGTCAATGAAAACATGAAAATTTTCTTAAACTTCACTATGACATCGATAAAAATTTGATGTAGCTCAAAAGCTTGGTAACATATTTTACAGCCAAGAATGACACACAAAAAAAAAAAAAAAAAAACAGTTGCAAGGATTAAAAGGGGACTGCTTGATTTTTTCAAGGGCATAATAAAAATTCCTTTTTACTAATGTAAAGAAATTTTTTTATTAATAGAGATGAATAAAAAATAAATATTAGAGATTTCAATTTTGTCAAAAATCGCTATCATTTATTTTATATAAGGTAGATAATTCATTAAGGAACGATGAAATAATGTTTTTTAATGAACAATTTGTTGAATATTTGCTAAATATTTATTTAATAATAATAAACTTCATTAGGTTTGCCCCAGAACATCCACAAATGCTCCAACAACAACATTTTTCCTCAAAGAAATATCTATTTCTTGGAAAAAGAAAAAAAATTCTTCCCTAATCAAATATCAGTTTCTTTAGCTGAGTATTTAGCTAAGAATCTATTATTAATAACAGGGTTGTAAAGATTTCAAAAAAGGAAAGAAAAATATATTCAAAGCATGACTAATAAAATCTGTAGAATAAATTAGTTAATTGTATACTATTTAATTTTTTAATTGAACAGTGAGCCGCACACAAAAGTGATCATGTAATGTTCATTAGCCAGTCCTTCTAAAATTTTAAAATGTTATCTTTATTTTTTGAAAAATGGATTGAGGATTCTTGATAGGAGAGCCACCAGGGCAGCTGCTAAACACAATGCACGGAGAGAGAGAGAGAGAGAGATAGTATGTGTTTTGTGTTTGCCTACCGTTTCGCTCACCTTCTTCTCCCACTGAAGCACATAGGGGACTGGGTGGTCAGCTGGGAAGTCAACCTGGCAGTTAAACACCACTGACTCCCCAAGTATTGCAGTGATGTGCACTGCATCCTGATGCCCACTCCAACCTCCTGAGACAAGGCAATGAACAATCAATCATAATAAATTATAGTAAAAAAACACATTACTCTGAATTTCATTAAAAATGAGTAACGTTTATTTTAAAAACTCAGTGAGGTAGAAAGTAGCTTGCATTAACAGCAGTTATTATAAATGTCTGAAAGTTAAATAAAATCAGAAGTTTAAGAAAATACTTATATGTCAAAAATTTTTGCTGGCAAGGGGAATACTCATTGTAGGTGAATAATTTGTTTCATTAGTTAATTTAAAACTTTACTCTATATAAATAAAACATAGCAATTAGATAAATTAAACTTCCAAGTCAGCAAACCAGAATGTAAGGAGGGTCATTCCTAAGACAAATTTTAGAACACTACAACTGTTTTTTTTTTTTTGTAATATTTTTTAATTAGCATAAACACTTTTAAAATTGTATACCTTTAATTATAAAATGAAGAACAGTTAGAGAATATACATAATACTTTAAGCATGAAATGCAGGAAGTGTTAAAATGTTTTTCGTCACTGTGTTGACTGATGTTTTATTAATGACATCTAATTATTATTTGCTAATATTTCTGCTTTCAGCATTACTTAAGATATGTTGCTTTGTTTAGGAATAGCTAAACCTATTTGTTGCTGTTGCCTCTTTCTCCATACCCTTGCTCTCTTAATGTATAAGAAAACAAGTTATTATAGCCACAGTAATGACAGTAGAATAGCAATTTGAGTAAAATAGCAATGTAAGTTGTTACTTAGCCTGGCATTAATTAGCTTTTTAGGTTTAAGATTGTAATCTTACTTGTCAATATTATATTGCTGTTATGTTTCACTGTTTTCATATACTTCTTATAGAAATAACCTATTGTAATCAGCCTGACAAAAAATCTGATATTTTAAATTTAAAATTGTAATAAACCTGAAAATAAAACAATAAATCTGATATTTCACATTTAAAGAAATGTAGGTATTTTTTTTTTTTTTTTAAATGAACAATTAGAATAAAGTATCTTACTTAAGATTATGCCAAATTTCATATGAGATTTGTCCAACAGGATGAATGGGTTAGTAAAACTGTTAAAAGTTTAAAATGGTGCAATGATGAAATGGATTTCTACAACTATACATAACTACACTTAACACATTGGAGTACATTTTACAAAAGTAGTGAGATCTGAAAATTAAACCATCAATCATGCATAATCTCCCTTGCTGGAGAAAGCAAGGGAGTTCAAAATCAGCACCAATCTTCTCTTCCAGCATTCCAAGGTCCCCTATGACAGCTTAATGTGTGAGAGGCTCTGCAGAGGAATGCTCATGCTATTGATAACACTAAAGATTGTTTGCCTGGTTGATATGCCGATGAAGGTAGTAAAGTTCAGGATGCAAGCTCAAGGGAGTGCATCCAAGGAATCCTGTACCAACAAAGTATTAAGACTTCTCAACCTTGAAAAAGAAGCTACAAGAATTGACTTTGTCATAAATGAATCTAAGACTAAATACATGTGAATTCCATTGGTGGTGGGCAGCAAGGTGGTCTAGCTTCGATTGGCTAGCACAACTTCAAGAGAGTGGTGCTTTGGAGATCATACATGGCGCTTTGGATTATAGGGGGCGCCCCTATAACCCAAAGCTCCATATATGATCTCCAAATTTTCTTTCAATGGCCTTCAAAGTTTGCATATACGAAAGTCTTTAAAAGTTTCTTAAAGGTCCTTCTCTCTTATTACAGGGAGTGTTGTAGTCCCTCCAGAGCTAGGAGTTGACTTATGCAATCTTTGAGAGCCAAAAACTTATTAGAAACGATGAAAATTGAATGTGGTGAGAGTATACCGATTTCGAGCAGATGATTCTCAATAAGGATGCAAGATTACGTATTTATCAAGATTGATAAACTGGCTTGGACAGGACATCTGGCAAGAATGGCCAAGGATAAAATACAGGGGTAGCTGTGAGAAAAGAGACTGATTGACAGAACATGGTGATGGTGAGGTGTACTGCACACGATCCATTCCATCCAGAACTGGACATAAATAGCACAATGGCAAATTAGAAAGAGAAAACTAGTGGTTGATACTGCAGGCACCTTGCTCTCTTCAGGAATGAAGTGCCATATTAGGTGAAGTAAGTGAGAAAGTAACAATAATAAATGCTCGATAATAGCTTTAATAGTTGGCCTAATGTGGGTGCATAATATTTCATTGAAATCAGATAATTTAAAAAATTCAAATATCTAAATTATATGAGATTTAACTACAATGCTAAGGAAAAAATCAAATAGGGGCTCAAAGCATTGTATGTAAACTAAGATTTCACATGCTTTAATAAGGATGGGGATAAGTACAAGTAAATAACTAACCTGATTCCTCGAAAGAAATATTTAAAACTTAAATATGGTAAAATAAGAGCTCCTATTAACTAAAAATTTTATAACTTTAGAAGTAGATAAGAAATTTTGAAGTTTTATTGACAAATTTAGAGATGCTTGGAGGCCACCTGAAGACTTTCTTCACATTCAGATAAAATGATATTATTTCATAATATTATCTGAGCAGAAGTGTATTTTATTAAAAGTTCTACGATGCCTAACTTAAAATTTAAATTGGCACATATTTTAATAAGTTTTGAGTTGAAGAATCTGATAGCTTAAAAGCACCAATAAGTAAACCAATATAAAGTTTTTGGGACTTCAATTATTAATATATTATTTTAAATTTCACTATCAAGTTGATAGTATCTATTTCCACTGGGAATAAGGAGACTTATGAAGGCAAAATGCAATGAAAGTAAGAGGGACAGGGAAAGCTAAGTACACTTGTGGTTTGTAAGGCTGTAACTTCTATCAAGTTCTATTCAGAGAGAATAGCTGAGAGAACTATCAGAGCCTGCACTGACAAACTACTGAATATTCAGCAGTGACCTAATAGATTCCACACATCAACCCTCATCTCCCTTCCTATGCCCCACAATTCACTGACCTCACAATATATTAGTTAAATAAATAATGTCTGGTACTCCCTGATTCCACTGAATAAACAAAAATAATTTTTTAGAAAATCTAAATTTACATACATTCAGTAATTTAGGGTAAACATGTCTTCTAAGACTCTTTTTCAGCTGATTGGTAAACAGTCATCCAATTTGTGACGTCAAAATAACTTCACAAGAAAGGTTATCTAGTGTATTAAAATAATAGTTTTTTTTTTAAATTATTCTTTCACCATTTTGTTGTGGGGTGAACATAAAATATAACAATTTTCTACAACTCTGAGGCTAAATTTTCTTTTGTAACACAATGGAGCTTAGTAACTGTAACTTTCTAACAGTAAAATATTTCTTCATAGATACAAAATAAACTTGTGGGCTCAATTTTAGCGAATTTTGAATGATTGCAATTACTGAATGGGCTTCTTTTTTTTAAATTATTAATAGGAGCCAACTTATAATTATGATAGGTCTTAAACTTTGAAATTTTAAGACCTATCAGAAGGATAAAAAAAAAATTAATGAAATTGACATAAAAATATTAACTTAACTCAGTAATTAGAATTACAATGGTCATTTATACGTATTACAGTAAAATTTTTATTTCCCCAGAAAACATAATTCTAAACATAGTTTAATTCATTTTCTGATTATGTTAAAATAATTATTTCATAGCATCTATTTTTTATTTAGGGAAGTCAATTTATTTCTTGTATTCATGTGTATTGTTAATAAACATGAATATTGCAAATTTTTGTATTTATACAAGAAAAAAAAATATTATTTAGCCTAGTTTAGAAAATCAGAAAATTTAGCAAGTGGTTTACCCTAAATTGGCATTTAAAAATAAATAAAAATAATGAATGTAATAAATATATTGTATCTGCATTTTAATTATTATTAATAAATAATAATTAAAATGCAGATTGGCCTGAGGTAGGATAAGCTCTCGTCCTTAATTCTGTTCATATTGTTTGAATTATATAGATAATTATATATCTAGTAGCACTTTGGAAGCTTGAAATAGGGAATTTGAAAGTAAGCGTTTTGGTAGAACTTATAGCTCATGCAGATGAACAGGTTTTTCTTTCCTAACACTTCATTTGATGATAAAGAACTTACAGAATTGCAGAATTACAAAATATAGAATTTGATGATAACTAGTAAAATCATATTTTTAGGAATAATGGAAGAGAACCCGTAAACCATTTAAAAAAAGTTAATAAGTAGGTACTTAGTGAGACAAGTTACCACCTAAGATAAACACCGATTCTAAGCTCATCCCAAATTACATTTTCTCAAAAAATTAGACATAACAAAAGCCAGGATTAACTTGATGTGGGGATCAGATATTACTAAAAATTATATACCCCTTTCTGTTAAGCTAAATGTTTTTAAAACAACCTCTAGAACAAATTTGTGCTACAGTGCTCAGATATAGGGAGGGCAAATGTACCCAAGAGTAAACAGGTATGAAGTTCTACACGAAAGAAATATTTTTATTGACCTTTTGATCAATTTTCCTTAATACACTCTGTACACAGAGACAAAAACACAGCCCAATTTTCTGCTTACAAAGAAACTTTAGAAAAATATATATTTAAATTACAACTCTTTTCAGATAAATTAACTCATTTTCTTAACAAAACTACCCACTTAATGATTTAAAACTCGAATTGAAACTTCCAGATTTAGAACAACGTAGCTGATTGGCCAGTAGTTTTTATTACACATATAAAAGAGGGACTTTTTAGAATATAAATTCAAGAGTTGGTCGGGTCTCTACTTTTTAAAAATATGAACTAAATTTGATAATTGGGTTTCTTTTTGTAAATTGCCAAAAGGATTTATTTGGATTCAAATTGAATGAGAGAAAAGGTTAGCTTACAGGGAGAACAAATTGAAATAATTAATATCTTAGTTTTTATAGGAGTTATAAAACAATTATGGAACATAATTGACACAGCATTTAATTTTCTATGATTTATGAACATGAAAATTTTCACAAGCACAAAATAAGAATGATAATTAAAAATTACCTAGAGTGATTAAGAGCCTCCTCTCACCATCTCTTTCCTCGAGATTGGCTTAATGCTATCCTGCATGATTGGACTAAGAGATTTACAGGATATAAAGGTCATTTTAGTATATTTTTATCATTTATAACAACCCTAATGTAAGATGCAAAATCTTAGTTCACACTGTATGTTGGAATTTTATTTGCTTTCTTGTACTATTAGGAAATTAAAACACTAGAAATGGGGTTTGAATGACATGGAAAGTTAAAATATAAATATAGGCTAAATAAATTGTTCGAGAATTCTCAAAGTCTATAAGAAATTAATGTGATGGATGTTCTACATCTCCTGTAAAACCATTTCACATCATGACAGTAGAGGTACAGCTGGTCACCCTATTCTAAGCACCTATGGCACTGTAAGACATTTTTTCTGGATAACTTGATAAAAGACTGCTCGTACTGGGACTCAAACCCTTAGTGTTAAGTATAGAGATCCCTAAACCTATTGTCAGTTTATGAGGAAAAAAAATCATAGAACATAATAAGTGATAAATAAGATTTAAAGTTTAATGTCTCTAGCAAGTAGATAGATGTTTCAACTTTATTTACAGAATATCTAGAACTATCCTTAAGGAACTTTTTCACTTGGATTAAATTAGACATTCACTGTTTTTTTGTGTAAATTTTTAATGAATCAAGGGAAATCTGCTTAGTTGACTAAGTTCCTACTTCATTTATATTTATTAAAAGCTGCAGGTTTATGTACTATAGCTATTAATCTCTTTGTCAATATCCATCTATAAGCAAAATTGCCAGTAATTTGATATTGATATTCAAAAGAAATTACCAAGCAAGATCGTAAGAGTAATTAGAACAGTAGATATTGTTTAATAGAAATTTAAAAAAATGGAAACATCATTGAAGAAAAGCAAGACTGGGTTAGAAGAAATAAAGAAAGAAAAGGATGTCACTCACCTTGTATAGTAGATATAAAGACGATACTGAAGGCAACAGCTAGCTGGCGGTGGAGTCTCGGCATGCCCATCCCTCTCTTTCCATAGTCACTGCCCTCCCCCTCCCACCATTGCTGTCTGTAAGTAATAAGTACATAATGTAAAAACTATAAAGAGAAGCATTTTCATCATCACATTCCTCAATATGACCAACAATTTAGTGGTTAGGTAGAAACTCTCAGGTTTGAGAGCATTCTAGTATTTTGAAGCTTGTACATGTAGATCCTTCTTTACAGAAAGCAAAGAAGGATTTAATTTAGAAAAACATAATTTCATTTTGAAGCTCTTTGCAGATTTTCAATTTTCGAATCACGGTATTCCTATTTACCAGCAAAACAAGAAAAGTTTGCTTATCAATTTTAGTAAGATCACCTTTTTTGTATATACTGCTAACGGGACCATGCACACACATAAGTGCACACACACAGTTTTATTATTATTCAGGATTAATTGAATAATGCAAAAATATAATAATAATAAAAACTCAACTTCAAATTTTTGAGATGCTATACTCTTCAAATAAATACAGTAAGAGAGTAAAATGAGGTCCATTATGTCCATAAAAAAGAGATTATGATAATGACTATGATATAGCTTAGTCAAAATAAATGGAAACTCATATTAATAACGAAATAAAAATGTTTGATAATATGTTGAGCTTCAAATAAAATGTTTAGAAGTATTAATGGATTATTCGACACTATTTACTCAAACTGAACAAATACAATTGAAAGGAACTTTATTTTATAGAAGTACCAAATAAAAAAGAAGATAAAACTTTAGTAACGTATAAGCTTAATTAAGGCTATGTTTTTTATTGACAGAAATAATTCCAATTATGTCCTGAATCCCTAAAAGCTGCAAAATCTATTGCCTAAAGACGTCAGCGTTTATACCCTACTTACAAAATATTTAGTTTAATTTAACTAAATTAATAAATAATTAAATTAATTAACATTTAATTTCAAAATTGTGTAGGATAAGTTTGTCCCTGAGAAATAAGAATCATTATAATATGTAAAGTTTTAAAAAAATGTTCCCATATTTCCAAAAATGGCCAATAATAAATTATATTTGGAGATAGTAGAACTTGAAATTACTCATAACAGAAAAGTAGAAGAGGCAAAGTTAGCTTATGTTAATCTCCAGGCATCAAAAGAAATCTTGTCTTTTCAGAATCGAAAGAGAATTATGAAACAACAAGGGTGGACCTTGAAACTAACAAACACAAAGATGGTTGTTTAAAGGGAGTGACAAACATTCAAGTAAAAGAAATAATCTTATTGCAAAGAAGAATTAAAATTAAGATTTTATGAGCTCAATAGGATATTGTGCTTTGAGATTGAGGAAGGTAAAACATTTCTTGGAGAAGCTATCAGAAGGAGAGTTTTAGCCCATGGTTATTTCCTATAGACCAGCTCTAGAGCAAATAACTAAAGAAACACTTACTTTCTTTATCAAAAGAATAAGGAACAACCAGAAATGCTTTCAATGTTTTAAAAGCGATTCTTAAAATATCATTATCAAGGGTTTGTCCTAAAGATGACAAAGATTTTCATAGAGCCCAAAGAGAACAACTAAAGATCCTTCCATAAATAGAAGATGCCTGGCATGGAACAATGATTACATAACACTGGAAAATGATAACATTTAAAAAAGGGAAAGCTTCAATTTTTGATGAAATAACTCAGATCATCAAAGGAAAAAAAGATGTTCTGGTGGAACTATTGAGAAATTTTTTCGATCGGTGTCTGGGGAAAGGTACTTTACATCCTTGGACGAAAGAAGAACTAGAGGCTATATCAAAGAAATAGTAGGAGGAATGTCATCAAATCAAAATAACTCAACACTAGTGAAATGTATGATTAAGTGGAAACTTCAAGCTTTTTACATGCCACAGTGGCGGTTATAGTAAAGTAGCTGACATTGTTATGGAAACAGGCATGGCAGAGATGGGAAGGGATAAAACTGCTGATGAAAGGATGATAATTTCATCCTGCTGCATAGGATGTTTAAGAAAAAATATGAAAGAAGAGGATGTCACCAGATTACCAGGCAATGCAGCTCCCTTTGCAAGGTATGAGAACATAAACGCCACACTGCACTACTTCAGGAGAAGAGAAAATTTGACTCTATCGGTAAGGCAAAGTAGAGCATTCTAGACACTTATGTTGTGTTCTTTGAGGATTTCTGCCAGGATCAAATTGGCAGAAGAGAATTCAGTCTTGAACTGTACACTTCAGTTATCTAGCTAGTGTTATTGAAATCAAAAGAAAAAATTGGTGTGTTTTTTGTCAAAAGTCCACTAAACTTTTAGCAGTGACTCCAATTCTATTATTATATCTCATTTCATTCCATTTTGAATGTGTTTATTGTTCCTCTTAGCTTAAAGTTGTGTCTGCGATATAATACATATAACCCTATATTTCAAATAATTTATAAGTAAAATTGTCAAACATCCACATTGAGTGTATTAATTACTGAAGGATTTATTTTATACAAATCATATGAATCGATGGTATAGGACTGCTCTAAAGTAGAGTAGGGGAGGAGAAGGAAAATAGAGAGAAATATATGTATATGTATATGTATATATATATATATATATATATATATATATATACACATACATACATACACACACACACACAAATAGGTAGAGAGAGAATGTGGGGGAGAGAGGGGACGTTGGGAGGAAACAGGTGTCCTCTCATTCACTTTAAGCCGGATGGATTCTGAGCTCTTTGAGTAAGCAGGCGAGAAGGTAGGTACAGAAGCATACACATGATTGCCCAAAACAGGGCGATAGAGGGCTTATCCCTAAGGCTAATAGAGTAACTGTAACAAGCGAAACACGCTCAGCCTACAACCTAACTTACCCTATAACAGCCACTGTTCAACACCAGGTATATGCGGGTAAGTACATCTCGGGCACCGCGGTCAGAGATATAAATACAAATTTGGATACTATGTGCCAACTGTCGTTCAGCTTCCCCACGTGGAGACAATGTATGGAGATATCAAATACATTTGTTGAGTCTGTAACCATATTAATTTGGTGTTTTCTGACGTCACCACATTCTCGTTTTCCGAATATTGGGAGCAAAAGTACAAAAGTAATATGGAAGTACATGAAGTGTGAACATGTCAAGAATATGTAACAGTGTTAAAGTGTATAAACTTTGAAAGTGTTCAGCTGTCGGCTGAAATGAAAGAAAGTGTTCTTTTCTATTTACTTTACCATTAGTAATCATGACATATTCGATATAGAATTTTCATAAAATCATTTTGACATTTTCGACAAGATCTCTGTCAGTGATTTAGCTGCTAAACGTCTCATTGCGACTAGCTTATAACTCTGAGTTTCACTAAGTCTCCGCGCTTACAGTGAAAAATGCTTTTGATTTGACTATGATAACTACGCACATATGGAAACTTAGGTATTATGAAGCCTACCGGACCAATTTCTCTCTAAGACCACTTTCCACAATAGTTATTTTTGCTTCAATTTATTTTGCGCCAATTAAGAAAATAAAACATTCGAGTTTTCTTATCACTAAGTATATCCAATATAGATTGAGACACTAAAAAATATCTGTTTGATTCTCGGTACTTTAAAATTAATATTAAAATAGAATATATTTAAACTAAACTACTGAATCAAGTTGCATATAGGAGTTTAATTTCTTTTAAAGTTGTATATTGTAAATAAACAGGTTGATAAGCCGAAATCAGTTCCTTGATGAAATTTGATACATCGTTTTTGAAAATAAATTAAAAGGCTAAGTTCATTAGAGAGAGAAATCGAGCGAATAGGGACGAAGGATTACCTTAAAATGGCAAGTACGTGTATCTTGAGAAGAGAAGACAAGTACATTTTTTTAAAAAACGAAATCGAAATAAAGGAGAGAAAACTAAGAGGCGCTTAGTTAGTACATACTTCGGCAGGTTTTTGACCAAAGTTGAAATTGGCAATTAGAATGATAAATAAAAGATAAGATTCTGAGATGATTTTAGTTGGGGTTGGGTCAAGGTAGTTCCAAAAAACAAAAATTTAAAATAATGTATTTTTTAATAAAGGATTATCTGCCAACGTTTCGGCTTACATTGTAAGCCATCTTCAGGGCTATCATGAAGGTGAGAGAGGACGAGAGAGGAAAAGTAAAAAAAAACTCTCCTTTTGAAAATAAAAGATAAGAGTTATTCAAGCAGGAACTGTGTAACTAAGCGAATTATACTGTATTAATTAATTAAACGCTGTGGATGTATATTTGTATTGACATTTTCTGTGTCATATAATCCCTCACACTTATGGAATTTATTTTTTTCAATTAAAAAAAAAAACTCGTTTCAGTGTCATTGATATAAACTAAGTACATACGCCCGCTGCAACGGAAAAACGAATTTTACTTCCACTTGACAATGGGGATAATTCTTACTCCTATTCGTGCAATTTCACTCAGTATTGAACGCATTCTTTTATTTACATGAACCTTTTATTCCTTGATAACCTCTCCCCCCCCCCCAAATGGTTATTTAGCGGTTGACAATATAGGTAAGAATGGTCAAATGACTCAAATTTTACTACATATATTAATAATAAGTCTAAAAGTATTTATTTAGTCAATAAATGAGTCAGTGTTGAGTTGAGTACTGCAAAGTAAATATTACATAGGCTGCAGGAAAATGTTTACTACTAGTACTTGACATGTCGCTCAAAAACGAACTTACCCTTTAATTTCACATTTAAAAGCGGCAAGCCAAATTTCATTAGGAAAAACAACTAATTGCGGCTTCAAAATTTTTGGTTCAAATTTTGGTTAATGTCATTCATCAATGAACACTCCTTGTTCAATTTTGTTGCATAACTTCTTTAACATTTAATTCATTAATAAATAATCATCTGTATCATTGTCCTAAATTAGTAATTTTTAATTGGGTTAAAGCTGTATTTGATGATAATTTTAGGTCTTTGTCGATTCTATTCTAAAATTTACATACTACCGAAAATATATACTTGTTTTATTAGCTATTTATTGTGTCCTCTACACTAAACTCTTTTATTTAATTAGTATTGCTATTTAAATCATTCGGCAGATATAAAGAAATGGGATAAAATTAATAAATAAATAGATGCTTTTTGAGAATCGGTCGAAATACCTTCTAGTACATACTTTATTAAGAGGGTTAATTACGATTAGTTTCAAATTTTAGCCATTTTAGAGGTGTCTTTTCTAAAATCTTAGGAATTATAAAATGTTAAAAAAATAAGAAGAAAAAAATAAGCATGAAAAAACTATCACTGCGGCTTTTGACCAATTCATAACGCGAAGTATAAAACTTATTGATTGCTTTAAAAAATAAACTTTTCAAATTTTCATCTCTGATACCTGGGAATCAATGTGCTTGACTTTCTATCACTTAAGAAAACAGACAATGAATGATTCATGATTGATTTACTGGGATGGTTTGTGAGCACTTGTTTGACAGCGACCACTCTAGCGGCTACAATAATATAGTTTATTGTTTCTCGCTACAAAATTATGCACGTGGAAAATACAAAAAGCCGTCACTCATAAGCTAAGCTTTCCTCTAGACTGGCCGAAAAGGAATTAAGGGAGAACTGATCCCTCATTGCAGTTACATTCCTAAATTTCTTCCTTAAAAGCGTTTTTCGAAAAAATGTTATACGACATTAACGTTAGAAAAAAAAACAAATTTTAGACAAAATATGTTCTATAAACTCTTTCGCAAACACACATAACTAAGAAGATATAACGATTTCACTCATACGACTCAAACAAAAAAAAAAAAAAAAAATTCATTCCAGAGTTTGCAATAAATAGCTTAAATGCCGAATTATATTTAAAATATAAGAGGATTCCGTTAAAAACTTGAACTTACATTCTTAAATATCTTTCCTTATATTAGTACATATTTATTATATACTATGAGAGCACATTGCAAGATACACACTGTGCAGGATGTTATTTCTAAATAAATAAATTGAAAAAAAAAAA